>JAIFTH010000725.1:0-17959 GCA_019968535.1 Fragariocoptes setiger | reverse complement strand
ATGATTTGGAACCAAATCAAAATTATAATCTTGATCAAGCTCAAGGCAATGACACAAAAATCAATCTTTCGCGATGAATTGGCTGAGTCCAGCTGGCGTCAGAAGACGAACGCCAATGGCGCTAGCCATCGTAGCGATGACAAGCATCGTTGCAGTCGTGAACTGTAGTGACGACCTTTGGGTGCCTGAGGCTCCTAAGCCAACAGTAATCCTAACAATCAACTTGAGGCCAGAATCGACAGCCGAAGCACAGCAAGAAATCGATAATATCCTCGAGAGATTGTCCAGCAGGTGCGAGGAGACTTACTTATGGACGATGGAGCAATCAGAAGATCTGAAAGCTCACTACAGTAAGCTTGCCGCTTGCGCAATTATTAAATGGATAAACGATTTTCACGTTAAATGTCGGTGTCCACCAAGGAGAGAATACATTCCAATTCTCAACCCGGCGACGATCGACTCGCAAGAGTATAGGAAGCACGATACAAAAGCCGAAGACTCTCGAGTCCAGCTCATGGCTAGGGAGGTGAGCAACGCTATGGTCTCTGCCAACAAGGCCGGCGAATCACCTAACGTAACAGTAATTGACGATATGAAACAAATGCTACCGCTATTGTGCACTACCTTTTATTGGGACCGATGGTTAGAGGATGGCGCGTTGGTGCCAGAGCAAGGACTAGCGTACGCCTTAATCAAGCGGTTGTTCAATTGTCAGTGCTTACAAGCAAAAGAGCAGCTACTCATCCACAAGACGTCAAGGGAATGGGGTCCAATCTTTCAATCATATAAATGAAAAATCCATGAGTATGGGACAAACCATGGGTGAAAAAATCATAATAGAGGGCATACCAACAACAACAGTAAGGCCAGCGTTGATGACGAAACTCATGGGGATAACAAGCAGGTAAAGCAACCATTCCTTTCTTTTAAGGAGGGCGATGTTGTGATGTGCGCATACATCGTTATTGCACCGTGTCGCGTTATAACACTTTGAAGTAATAACGCTACTATAAAAGGCTGTAACCTTTCACAAATAAACACAGTTGGTATTCTTGACTAGAATCGAGTAGCACATAACTACAGTGTGTGTGTTTATGTTACAGAATTTGTGATGTCGTGGTCGCTGCACACTACGTTGGTATGCACTGGTGTCCAACAACATGCGTGGTTTTCGGCCTGCCGTGGCAGGACAACAATAAGCCCACTTTTGGTTATCTCAATCGGTGATTTTAGTTTTAGTATCATGCTTGATACTAAATAATACGCCGATATGTACCCGAACCATGTATCCATCATCAATGAGATCAGCAATGGGTAACTTATTCTCTCTTGTTACAGCTGGTATTTAATTTTGGCTGTGAGTGTCACGGTTGACACGTTCTTTTCTTGGCACTATGTTAACTGTGTGTGTAACGAAGGCCACCAGACAATCAACATAATAAAGCAAGGAATGAGATGATAATATTTCCCCCACCCAATTATCATCGTCAATAACCACGTGTCAACACGAATGACAAATTGACGTGTGACAAATTGGCCTACGAATGATAAAGCTTGCTCGTTACGTCAACCAACGTTATATATAAGCTCGTTTCTTGCTTGTTGTATTGAACGCTGATGTACTCCTGTAATGTAGTGAAGGCATTCAATGTATAAATTAGGATGAGGGATGAGTGAAAAAAAGTAGAAAAGACTTAAGAGTCAGAATAAGAAAAATACTGTTGAGAATGTTTGCTAGAGGCAGCAACGAGTGAGTGTAACCTGTTCGTTGATGACATGAATGTCCTGAAGATAGGTTGATTGAGACAGTCAAGCAAGTGTAGCAAGTTGATGGAAAACAGTAGCCATAAGTTGAGGTCAGCAGCAGATTTGAAAACAGTTGAATGATTCATTAGTTGTGCCGTCGACCGCAAATTTGCCACCAAACGATGGTCGGGCAATTTGTTGAACAGCAACAAAATGTACGTGAATTGAAAGAGAGAAAAACATACTGTAGTCGAAGGATGGAGTACACAAAAAAATAGCCGGAAAAAGAAATTGTGTGTAACAAACAATAAAAATAATAAACATTGCGTAATAGTGATCGCACTGTGCAATCCATTCATCCAAAACAGTTTTCAGTTGTAATTTTAGCTGATTGTGTTCATCAACTAAACTACAACTGGTGTACATTGCGACGCAATCAGCGCAGACTGATTGTGTCAACTAAAAGTCTGACTGAGTGTACATTTTCATATTGATATTTTGTACATTTGATACATTGACTAGACTAACAAGGGAACGTTCTCTACCGATGACGCCCATTCGGGAAAAACCCTATAGTCATATTGTAGAGCTCGAAAAGTAGTACAAGTAATGGCATATCATAAATCCAGAAACTTAAGAATTCATCGAAAAATCACTCTATTTTTTTTCGGACAGTATCGAATTTTATCTCATTCTAACAAGTGATTTTGATCATTTTCTGAGTTCGTCATGGAACGTATGAGTATTGTTGCTCACATTGATGCGTATCGGATCTTCATGTGGACAAGTATCATTTTGATTCGTTCGAACCTTGATGGTTTCTTCACTTCTTTCTTCTTGACTCAAATTGAACGTGAGTTCTAACATCTCTGGACTTTCTTCATGAAAGCAATTCCTTTCTAAAAAATGCCTCAAGCAGAGAACGCGCGCGCAGTGTGCGCATTGAATGAATGCAAATCTCTCACAGCCATCATGCTGACAGCGGGATGACTGGTTGAAGGTAAACTGAATGCTCTGAACCATCTGCGGTGGCGGAAGGAATGTCATTTCTTCCATAACGAATTCTGGGTTCGTATTTCTCCAAGCATAAAGGATCATATCTCTATATGCAGGGGCCCCAAATTGATTCCAAATGAGGGAGTGCATATTTAGCACTCCCGATCGACTCGATATGTTCTGTTTGAGCCCTTCATGATCAGCCGCATCGGTGATGCGCTTTACGAACATCGTATATTGGCGATTAAAGTTAACATCAAGGGGCTGAATATCCGCTGTCGTATGCTTAGGAATCTGGAGGATCTTAACACGCTTCTCTCGCAACCTAAACTTCATCCTTTCACTTGAATGGCCTCCCCACGAGTCTGCCAAGAGCAAAAGGTGAGCGCGTCCGCTTGTTCGATCAAATGTGTCCAGCAAGGACCACTCGAGGCGACCGAAGCTCTAGCATCTTCCGTTGAAGTGTCAATTCGATAAGATGGTCCAGCGATTGGCTCGGCGTCTAGTGTTGCTGAGGAATTGCAAATTGAAGCTCTACGGCTGACCGAATCACTATGGCAAGAGGCGTCATCATAGTCTGGTTCATATGGCACAAGTGATGTACTGTTGTCTATGTCATCGATGTCTTCTTGATCAAGATGCTCCCTCATCGTTGGTATGAGCAATTGTTCTATCCACCTTTCCATCAAGCCAGTCGACATTTTCCCTGATTTACTTGAAAATACCATGATATTCTTGTATTCTATCTCAAGCTCGACACGGGGTCCAAACCCCGAGAAGCAGCTTTCCAATTGTTCGACCATCACGTGAAATCAGAGGCTGGGAGGTGTAAGAATGTGACAATTTGTTCTTGCTGTCCACGTCTATCATTGTGTCACGTTCTCCTTTGGAGCTTAATATTCTAATGTTCGACATCTCATACTGGAAGCCAGTCTGGTCTACGTTCCAAATCAACCTTTTTGGAAATAGGCCTCTGACAGACAAATATCGTTCACTGAAATGTAGTCTACTCTCATCGATCTCTGCTTGCTGAGAAATCTCTGATCGGCTTCGATATTCTGTGACCTTGCGGGACACAATGCCGTGGCGCTGTTTGAAACGGTAAAGCCAAGAATCACTTGCTGTAAAGAAAGAACTTTCTGCCACCTCTTCTGCCCGGTTCATTGCCCAACGTCGCAACATGTAATCGTAAAGCGGTTTGTGCTCTAGTCTCGCCTGCCTGACCATCTGAATGACGTATTCATCTATAGAGGCGAGCCTCTGGCGATGACTGCCCCCCGCTTCAAGGCATGCTCTCATCTTCTCAACGTATTGCCTTCTGAACCACCGGTATTGCTTTTGAATAGATCTTTCCGTGACATTATTGTCCACAAGTCCTACTATCCTCTCTACTGTTGAAAGTGAGACCCGCCGTTTTGGCAACGAGAGAACAGGTTCGCAGTAATCTGGGTCCTGCTTCTTCTTCGGCGAGTTAATATTATCATCACTGGAAGATGAGCCGATATTCGCGTCGTCTGTGATGAAGCGAAGCAGTCGTTTCGCATTCTCTTCGACGTAAGTCTGGCGATCGTTTGTTGGCTTCTTCGTTTTTGACTTCTCGAGAAGGTCATAGGCAAAATTCAAAAAAATTTTCTCCATATCTCAAAAGTCTGGGAATTCCTGGACGGGAGTCAACACCCGTTTTGTAGACGAGATCGAGCCTGACAAAATGAGACTATACCCGTTTGTATCTGAGTGTCATGTTAGTGAACGTTCCCTTGTAAGAACATTTAGTCAATGAATGAGTCTTGGTTGATAGGCATGATGAATTATGGTGTGAGTATAGCAATTTGGCAAGCAAGATAGAGACAAGGCTGGCCAAGATGATGAGCAATCAAGTGACGTGATTAGTGAGCTCTCTCTTTCTCTGTTTTTCTTTTGCGAATATGATATCATAAAAATAGTAGGAATGACAAACTACTCTGTTGATAAATTAGCTGCTAGTTTGTGTGTCCGTTGCGATCTTGATTGGCGATTTAAGAACTAGAGCTGGTTGTGTGTTAGAGATAGCGATCATTTGAGAGAGAGAGAGAGAGAGAGATAATCAGCTCAATCAACAACAGCGGCAACGAAAAAAAACTCACTTGTCGACAACAAGTGCTCATACTCCCATGCAATAATGTATACGCGATGATTATTAGCATTCAATAGTTGTTGATGATATGCAAGGGATCATTTGTCGAACGGACGATGCACACGCCCATTGCATCGGTACATTCATCACACATTGTGTGTGTGTCACTAGAGACACTCCTATTCGGATCACTGTGTCTGACAGATTTACACAATCAACTGGTCTCTCACACAACAGCAGATAAAGCAAATCCAATGAGAGGCCAAACAACCAGCCAGCAAATCTGACGATGACGATATTTAACCGAACAAGGACGCTTTTTGAAAACACACGCAAGCACGCACGCACATGTCTCAACTGAATTCGAGTTAATTCAACTCACTCAAGCTTGGACGAGTCGATTCCTTGCTCGCTTGATTTTGTTGCTAGCTTGTTGCACCGAGCTAGCCAACTTTGATCGCTAGCTGACTGGCTAGAGCTTGATGGAAGTGTAGTTATCGTGTATTAGCAGTTATAGTTGTCCAACTACAACAGTGCTTGATGATCGAGCCAACTAGTGAGCGAATGATAAAAACGCACGGACGGAACAAAACATAACAACACAACAACAACAGCAGCAGCAGCAGCAGCAACAACAACAACAACAAC
Organism: Fragariocoptes setiger; assembly: GCA_019968535.1. NCBI lineage: Eukaryota > Metazoa > Arthropoda > Arachnida > Trombidiformes > Phytoptidae > Fragariocoptes > Fragariocoptes setiger. The sequence continues at coordinate 12,456 of JAIFTH010000725.1, read as the reverse complement.
AGCGATAACAAATCAAGACCAACTAAGCAAACCAATGTTGAGCTGTCACTGAACTCAACTAAATTCAACTTATGAGAACCAAAGAAGCTGAAGCTCGAGAAGCCGAAATCAAGTTGAATAGAGACGACGACGACAAACTTCGACATCGAGCGAGAAAAAAAAACCAACGAATGTCGTGCGGTCAAATGTCGTGCTCCGGTTGCTGTTGCTGGTAGCTGCAATTCTCTTGTCTGTGTAGTTAGATGTAGTAATTGTTGCTACGAAGCATACACACACATAGACACTTGACTTGTACACTTGTCTCTTCAGCTCTGATCTTAAAAGCTTCATTCATCGTCAATCACACAGCAGCAATCTCTGATTGAATACAACAATTTCTGTTCTCGTAATGTTTCGACGACGACGACAACAACTGCCAACCTTTTAGCTTTTACCTCGAATTCGATTGTAACAGACAACACTTTAAGAAGTCTCAGCTCACGCACAGAATTGTTCTTTGTGGCCGTCCATAACGCACAAACCCACAAGAGGAACACATGAAATCAACAATGAAAGCGAATCGATGCGCATTATTAGTAATTTAGTTAATGTTATGATATTCAATCAGAGTGTTTATATTGCCATCTTGAAACAACAATCACAGGAATCAACATTATAGAGTTATTTATTGACGTTGGTGGTCATGCAGCAACCTTTGTTCATCTCATAATTTGCGACATAATTTGCAATTCACCACAAGACCATCAAGTCGTTAACACACACACACATCGAATCGGCGAATTGAAAGTCAATGAAAATCTCAATAGACACGAACCAATAATATGTTGTTGTAATCATTGACTAAAACTGTGGTGTGAAATAAGTCACGTTGACGCACGACGCACGTTAAATTAGTTGAAAAGAGTGACAACAACATCAATATCGTTGTCACTATCCGTTCAAGTCTACACGTGTTATTATCGTCAAAGTGAATAATTCTCTTCTCTGTAAGTAATTCTCTTCGAAATGAGTTGACATCTAGAGGTGGCAAGCACATCTAAAAACAATTGACACACAAACACGAGTCTACAACAGAACACAGCATGAGAAGCAGGTGAGCTTACAACCTAGTTTGGTCAGCAACAAAGTTTACAACAGATGAGTCAGGTGCGAGGTTGTCAAAGCGGAAGTTAGGTTCAAAACAAAACTGTGTGTGTGTGTGTGTGAGAGAGAGAGAGAGATGTTAGAGGCGCCAGAAGGCAGACGAACGAGCAAACATGAACGAGCGGCTAAATTGATAGATAGAGTAAACATTGTCACTGTGCAAGAGAAAGAAAGAGTTGGACAGTAACAACAACAACAAACCATTTTGCGAGCTCGTCGGCGTTCTCGTCAATATTTGCATTTGATCATAATAATAATTTCATACGTGGATATTTGCATTCAAGTTTGCATGCAAGTTCAGTTCATTTCAATCTAGTCGCGTTCACGTCAATTCAACGAGAATTGAGTTAAATAGAATTGAATCGGAAAAGCTATTGGTTGTTAGTTATTGAGTAAGAGAACAAGAGCAATAATTATTCGCATCAACTTGGCCACTACGACACACACTGACAACTATCACTGTTACCGTCGCGTCAAGCAATGCCATTGGCGTTACCATAACAGGCTACCGAGCAATTGATTGAGTGCGCACGTGTGTTTCTAATTGTGGCCCATTAATGTTATCGTTAGCGTAGTCGTTATGTGAATATTGACCTGTTTTTATTTCTCCTGTTTTAAGCTTTGACTTTGACCACAGTCAAGTCTCACAGTCAATTTGAAATATATAGTTAAATGTTCATTATGTGCGTGTGTGTGTAAAGTTATGCGTGAGTTGTCTCGTTAGATAAGATCAACAAGCATAGCTTGACGAATCATTCTTTAGTTCATCAGCGACGAACTAAAGATTGATCATCAACGTGAGATCACACGACACGCTCGAATTTGACGAGCTCGAGTGGGCGTACAAACAAGACTTTTTCACATGCTCACGTCTTCACGTCTTCTGCTGCACGATTGCTGCTGTTGTTTCACATAGCTCACGGCTCATGTGTAGATTTCACCTTTCAATTGTGTGTGTGTTCACTTGACTTGCCGATGCTCTAACTAATATTAATAATGTGCATGCATGTTCATTATAATTTGTTATTATTTTCATTAAGAATTCTCGCATTCTCAATTGAATCGTCAGCTTGTTTGTCTGTTGTCTCGCACTCGAATGATTCCTGCCCCTTACATTCAATAATTACCCCGTTCGTTCATTTCGTTCGTCGTTGTGAGTCATTTGAACGCCCACATAGTTTTTCCATTTCATTGGTCTCACACAAAACTAATTGACTGACCACAGCATTGTGAAAGATTGTAACTTTTTTCATTTAAAATTTATTATTTATTAACTTTTTTGTTCCATTGCTTATTACCGACAGCTCTAACATGAAATAATCAAAAAGTTATTTGTTATTACTGCAACGCTAAAGCTAACGTAAAGCGTCTGCAACGAGCTATCATCATCACCGTTGTCGTGGTCGTCGCTCTCGAGCTTTGGCAAAGAGTTTGGGCCATCGCAATAACGCATCAAATTATTCATTCATTCATTTGTGATTGTGTTAATTTTCATTAGCTGTTTATCTATCTGTCGATCAGGCGCAATAATTGCATTAATTGTAGATAAATCAATAGTCCATTGCGATCAGTAGTGTTAGTGAAGCAAGTTGATTGATTACAACATAACCATTATCTATTTGATTGCATCGAGCATCATTTGTGTTAATTTCTGTTAATTAACCCGTGAGCAGGTGCAAGTGCAAGATGGCCGGCGATCCAACAATTTCTAGTGTTGTGCTTGATCGACGACGCGTGCTGCCAGTTGTGGTCGATCAGCCGCGTGATGCCAATCGGCGCGTGATGCCCATCGACACCCAAATGTCGTCAGTCAGCGAACGTTACACGCCCACCACGATCGGCAGTAACCATCCGGCACTAGCAGCAACGACAACAACAACAACAACAGCGGCAGGATATGTGGGCCCCAAATTGGCTTCGGCACAAGCACGAGCTCAAACACATTCATCACAAACACAAGCTTACACGACAACAAGTCAACAACAACAGCAACAACAAACAAGGGCCAGCAGATCACAGATGACAGCACCATTGCGTGTGTCGGCGTCAATTGCGCAATCGCCGCCAATGTTGGCCGCCGTGTCGCAGCAAGTGCTACACGGCGGTACCAGCCATTACGGTGGCCACAGCGACGCTCATCACAAACCGCACACGTTGATGCGTGCTCATGTCAACGACAAAGCCAATCATTGCCTCGTCGACGCCCATGGCACCCAGAAGCATTCGAGTCAGCATCATAGACAATCATCGGTTTATGTGTCAGGTGTCGATCAGGTGCCAAAACACAACAATCATCATCATCACAAGCTGCACGAGATGTATGAGCAGCATACGCAACAAAATCATACCACGACCAATTATTCACAGCTGATAATTAATGATTGTCACAATCAGCAGCAGCAGCAAATATCGCACAACAATCGCACAATGCCAACAGAGACAGCAGCGATGCATTGTCAGCAGCAGCAGCAGCAGCAGCAGCAACAACAACGACACTTGTCGCCGAAACAAAGCGACAATCAACGACAACAAGTGAATCAGGTGGCGTTATTGATTAGCCAACAGTGCAATATCAGTGGCAGGCGATCATTAGCGACAAGCAGCAGCAGCAGCAGCACAGCAACTGCAACACAAGCGAACGCACACACGCCAATGGTCAATGTCACAACAACAAACGATAATGATAATCATAATATTAAGCAGCGCAACGATGGACAACAGCAACAACGCGACAAGTGTAGCAGCAGCAGCAACAACAACAATAAATTTGTCAATTTTGGTTCAGCCAGGGGTATCAATAACGGCGCTAACGGAGATAGCGACAGTGACGAACCGTCAAGTGAGCGCAAGAAGAAATATTTGACCGCCAAATATGGTCAACACCAGATGAGTTTAATCAAGAAGCGTTTACGCATTGAGATGTGGCTTTACGAGAAACTGCAACAATTGAGTGCCCCAATCAACACCGACTGTGACGTCAACGCCGACAGCAGCAGTGGCTGTAATTCGACGACGACCACGTTCGAGCAGCAGCAGCAACAACAATCGACGAGTGCAGCCGACGAGGTCGATATTGATCTGGACAATTTGCTCGACATGAGCGACGATAATCAGCGTCGCCAGTGGCTCAAAGTAAGTGGTAACGATCAAACATTGATTTTTATTATTTATATGACAATTTTGCTATTATTTTTATCACAATAGAAATAGAATAGAAATCTAATTCTAAATGTTCACATTTAAATTGGCACAGAGAAAATTGGCCCCCTTGTCGCATCAGCCAGCGTCTACAATTGAACAATTCGTGACAGAAATCATTGAGCAATCGAAATTGTTGTAATGGACATTGTTTTGTGTTGCACCCAACAGCATAGAATAATTGGCACACCAAAAGTCAACTCAAGTTAACTCGTCGAATAAAACAGACACATGGTAAAACAAATGGTTCACAATTCAATCAAACGAAGAAGTAGCCAAGTTTAATTCAAGGCCAAGACTTCCATCACTTAATTGAGACTCTAATTGAGAGCTACTGATAATTATTGGATTATTCGATTAGAGAGTGGAATTGGATCAATAGAGCGTTGGAATAGATTGTGGGTTTGCTAATTATTAATTATTATTGTGACAGATGACACACACTGACTATGATGATGAGCGCCGAATGATATTTGCCATAGTGCCGTAATGCGTGCGTGTGTGTCTTAATGATGTGTGTTACATAATAATGATAGAGATCGTGATGAGAGCAACTTACTAGCGAGAGTGAACAGAACTCTTTCACTAGCAATTGATTGTGAATTGAAGGACAATTTTCCCAGAAGGTTGACAAGTTGACAGTTGACAGTTGACAGTTGACAGTTGGGGGAAAAAGAAATGAAGGCACAAAAAATGGATAGAAGGAACAGTTCAGTTCAATTGATAACAATTGAGCGCGATTTGAGCTCAATCGCGTCGACGCAAGTGCATGACCAGCTTGAGCGTGAAATACGTGATGAGACGCGACACGAGCCACATGAGGACGAGTATGGCGAGCCATGGGGCCAGCAGCGAGTCTTGCAGATTGTATTTGAGCAAATAGAGCGAGCGTGTGGTGGTGCACGAGCTCAACAAGTGTCCGTCGGGCGCAAACAGATTGTTGGCTTGCGACAGCAGGCCCACGATTGAGTCGAAGAGGTCCATGTTGTTGTCGGGAGCACCTGTTGTTGTGGTTGTGGTTATGTTTGGCAGCGTGGTGTGATTTGAGAGGGAATCGTGCAACAAGCTGGACGCCAATCGTTTGAGATGCGGCGGCACTGCTTCGACAGAGGCACGCGCCGGATAAATGTCGACGAGCGAAGGATCGCATGCGTGAGCGCACAATCCGAAACCGTAGCGCAACACTTGCAGCGATTCAAACGCGTAACGCAAGAACGACAATGAGGCGGCCCACTGCACCACTGTGTACATGTCGGCGATACGCACCGCAATGCCCGACAACAGTGCCGGCGGTGTGACCATGACACACGAGGCAAACACCGAATTCTCGATGCTGTCCATGAGACAGGCGCCCACCATTTGAGCTTGCGATTTGCATATTAAACAGGCCATCGATGAGACGAACAGATAGCCGTAGAAGCGCCAATTGAGCCACAGATGCACCGAGTCGGCCATCGGTTGATTGCACAACGGATACGCGACCACGATCGTCAGCGTTGGGCCCAATAGATCGACGGGCAACTCGGCTAGTGTGTTGCTCACAAGGAACGAGCCTAACGAGTACCAGCCATTCTTGTGTTCGCGCAAAAATTGTCTCATTTGTTGTGGGAACACGAGACCGGTGAGCGCTGACGTCACCATTGAGATGCACAACACCACGTGAAAGAAAAACAGATGCTGCGAGCGCGCCTGCTCGTACTGGCCAATGAGACGCTCGTCGAGCTGCTCGGCAGTTTGGCGCACGTACGCGCCCACGTCGTCGATGTGACTGCGCTCGAGCGACGGACACAAGTGGGCGTGTCCATCGAGTGCCGGCCCAAATATTGACACCGTGCCTTGGCCCACCAGCAAGAAGCCGAGCACTCGAATACACATGAGGAACGTGTTGCGCAAATACAGCAGCCACGAGCGTCGCATCAGACACCACGTGTGGCGCCAAAAGTGGTGCCGATGCACGAGCGAACGTCTGAGCCGCTTGTCGACTTTCACGCCGAACTGTGACTCCGGCACAGGTTGGCCGTAGAACAGCGACGAGTCGGCGCCGGGTGCCACCGTCGACAGTTCCACGTCTTTTGCCTCGATTGCTGCGTGTATCTGCTTGCTCTGTGTGAGTGACTCGGCGTGCACAGGGTGGCCCGTGCGTGCCAGCATCAGGTGCGCCAACAGTGGCGAGCCTGTGCCTGACACACTGGCCTGGTTGTGGCCTCGTGGCTTGCTAGCGTTGTTCGAGTTGCTTTGGTTGTTGTTTTTGTTGTTGCCGCTGTTGCTGAGCGTGGCACGTGGCACAAGGGGCGTGGTACGCTGACTAATCGAACCCATCGACATGAGCTGCTGATGGGCGCGCGTATGCGCGTGAGCCCAAGCCGGCGACGACGGCACCGAGCTGCTGGCGCCGGCGCCACTGTGCGTCAACTGACGCTGCTGCTGCTGGTGAGCCCACCACTGAGGCCATCCACCTGTTTGCAGCATTCTCGCTTGCGTCTCCTGGAACAGGTGCGTGGCCTCGTGGTATGCGGCCAGCTCGTCGATGGCCTCGATTCCGTACTCGCCGCTGGCCACCTCAATTGCCACAATGGCCGCGTTCTCGTTGAACGTTGGCGTGGTGGCCGCGCCCGCTCGCTGCTCGTGACGTGCCCGCTGCTTGCGCTCGGCCAGACGGCCGTGCACGAGCAGCGTCGGCATCATTTGCTGCGGGGGCCCCTCGTAGATGGCACGCCCACCGTGTGCCATCACGTAGGCACGATGAAACAGCTCCAACACTTCGCGCTGGGGCTGATGAATGGTCACAATGATGGCCATTGGCAATTGGCCAGCATCAGCTTCGTTGCCATTGCTGGTGTCTTCACCTGTCTGCCCGTCAGCCTGTTGTCGCACCTGCTGCTGTGTGTTGTGCGTGACAAGATCGCGCAATGCTCGTATGATCTTCCAGCATGTGCTTGAGTCCAAGCCGGACGTCGGCTCGTCCAATATCATGAGATCCGGTGACGACAGTAGCTCGCGCGCAATTGACACGCGCCGCCGCTCGCCGCCCGACAATTTGGAGCAGCGTGTGTGCACGCACTTGTGCAGGTGCATCAAGCGCACCACACGTGCCACGTTGCGCGCGTGCTCGGCGTCGCTGGGCTCACGGTCACGTTCCGATTTGAGGCGCGACGCGAACGCCAGATCTTCTCCCACAGTCAGCTGATCGGGCAGCGCGTCCGTTTGGCCGATCGTGCACACCGCGATGCGTTTGCGTGCGGCACCACCCAGCACGTGCACGCGGCCCGAGCCCGGCAACGTGTTGCGACCCGTCAGTGCGTTCAACAGCGACGTCTTGCCCACGCCCGACGGCCCCAGAATGGCAGTGAGCTCGCCCGAACGCACCGAGCCACTCAAATTGTTCAAGATAATCTTCTCTGCTCCTTGGGCGGGACTCTCTTGTGTGTTGGGCGTGTCAAATGTTGCTGTAGCGTCCTTGTTGTTATTGCTTGTTGTGAGTGACACAGGTGCCTGCCGACGCCAGCACGACAACCACGAACTGTTGGCGGCGCTCCGTTTGGTCGGCGCTCGCAATTGAATGCCCGACCAACGAATCTCGAAGTGTTGCGACACACTTTCGTCCAACGAGCGCCGGCCGTTCCGTTGGCCACCGAGTACGCTGATGCTAGCACTGCGAGCACGCGGCCCGTACACCTGCCAATCGTCGTCAAATTGATCTTCATGTTCCTCTCTTGCTTCTTCTTTTTCCTTGTCACCTGTTGCTGCCGCTTGATCTCGCTGCTCGCTCTCGCACAATTGCACTTGTTGTTGCGCTTGCGCTTGCGTAACGCCATTGTGACGCCACAAATCATTATTTGGCGCCCCAATGTGATATGATTGCTCTTGGTTGTTATTATTGCTGCTAATATCACTTGTTGTTGCTATTGTTGCTGCTGCTGCTGCTGCTGCTGCTGCTGTTGCTCTTGTTGTGTGCGATGAAGCTTGAATTGTCTGTGGCTCGGCCAACGATTTGAACGCCACCAGGTGAGCCATTATCTTCGCGCACACACTTGACACTTTCAACACGACTCTTGACACGCAAATTTCTTTTGATTTCTCATCAACTTTTGGACAACTTTTTGTCGCCCGTTGTCGCGCTCATTCGTTGTCGTTCTCGGATAGTCTAGTGTTTTGATTAGAGGAAACACTTCACTTCAATAATATTACTGTTTGTTACTGATGTATTCTAGCGACACACACACGCACAATCATCTATCGTGTTGACTACGAATGTGATTGTGACTGTGCAAGTCCTAGAACAAACCAATATTTGAGTGACTAACTAACTGTTGAGTGTGCCAATCACTGCTTCGCTTGAGGTTCACTTCGATTTTTGGTCAGAGTGCATTCAAGGTCAATGTGTCAGTTCTTTTCTCTTCTCTTGCTGCTGCTGCTGCCGCTGCTGCACCTGTTACTCGGCCGCTACCAATGTTACTTGCCAATGATGCTTCTATTCAGTCTATCATATCACATTAGCTTAGCTTAGCTATATTGATAGCCATTGAATGAATGAGTGTGCTTTGAGATGAAATGTTACGTTTCGATGAGAGTTCAGAGCTTTGTAAACATGAAGTGTGTGTTACGAAACAATTTCGCAGCATACCTTGTGAAGCACAACTCTCGTAAGCTTCCCGGAGTTTTCCTCAACTCAATATGTTTGTGTGTGTGTGCTCGCAACGATGCTTTGTGGATGTTTTGTTCTTTCAACGGACTGCAAAACTTCAAGCCTCACTGGGCTTCATTGCTATTCTACCGATTCGCTAATTCGCCAGTTCACCACCAATTCACCTGTTCTTCACTGTTGTATGCTCGCTAGCTAGCTCATTCGTTGATCCGTTGATTTTTCTTCGTCTTCTTTCGTTCATCAGTCAGCAAACGAGTCAGCTGAGTAACTGAAGTTGACTTGTTTGTTCCTGTTTCTTCTCTATCGTTGTCTCGATATTTATCGTCGATTCATTAATAATCGTATTTCGACTTTGTTGTTACTCTTGCTGTTGCTGCTGTGGTGGTGGTGGCGGTGGTGGTGGAATTCTTGCTCGGATTATGTTGTGCGTGCTTGTGTGTGCATTGCATAATATCGAACTTATTAGTTTATTAGTCTGTTGGCTTGTTGACTCTCTATCTCTCTCTCTCTCTCTCTCTCTCTCTATTACTTGTTGGTTGAAAAATGAAGCATCTGATGAACTTGCTTGCTATTTGAGTCTTCGAAAACTCCAAGTTGTAGTTGTAGATGATGTTTTCACTTACTTCAGGTGTTCACTGCACCTGTCGTTGCTTAATTTACATTGAAATCAACTTGACTCTGACGCTTTGTTTCCTGTCGTTTGTCTGTCTGTGTACCGGTCTGTCATAAACTAACTTTGATAGAATCGCTCTCTCTCTCTCTCTCTCTCTCTGTGTGCAAAGAAATGAGACACAATGAATGAAGAGAGGATTACACAAACATTAAACACAAACCTGTAGGTAAAATCTGTGCAAGTGTGGAAACAACAGCAACTCTCTCAATCATACATCTATCTGATTTATCTTTGGATGATCAAGACAACGAAAGATTACAGCAAACAATTGCAATTACTGCGCCAATCAAATGTGGCTTTCAATCACAACGCTTGGTGACTCTTGGACCTGTGAGCTTGAGCTTGAGCTTGAACTTGAACTTCATTTAGCATCCTCTCAAGCACAGATTTGTCGTTCCGTGTCGTGTCGTGTTTTGCCGCGTCGTGCCGAAAGCTTTCTCTGCTACTCACGAATTGTTGCTGCTGTTGTAAGTTTCGAATTTTCCTAACTTTGTTGTTGTTGCTGCCGTTGTAATGCACCATGCACGTTGTGACTGTATTACGATTTGAATTAGCCAACGCGAACGCAATAAAGGCGAGGCGAGTGAGATTCTACAACTAGGCGTGGCGTTCGATCGGATTTCTTGAAAGACAAAACGACGAAGAGCTAACGACGACGACGACGACAATGATGAACGAAAGAACGAACGTACGAACGAACCAATGAACGAGCTAACGTTGAATAAAAGAACTGGAATCGACGGATGGCAATTCCAAATCGTGACTGCACTGTGTGTGTGTGTGTGTTGTATTAGCTCGTGCTTGTAGTGTGCATTTCATTGCAATCGCGAAGTGTAGCATAAACTCGTGTGTGTGCATACACCTGTCCTGCCTCCATCTTATCTGTAAGTGTGTGTGTGTGTGGGTGACAAGCTCACCAAGAGCTGACTTTTGCCTGTCGCCTGTTGAGCTCAACAGAGAGAAGGCGAATTAGGGAATTTTCCGCCACACATATCATCATTTTTGTCGTCAGCGGCGGCGATGCATCGTCAGCTAATCGTTGTCGTTTGCGGACCACCGTTTGGCATTTCACGTGATATTCGTCATGATATTGCCACTGTTGGCTGGCGTGATATTTATGCGTTAATGTTAAGCACGAATTAAGTGATTTGTTCAAAAAGTGAGCTGAGCTAAGCTTACGATTGAAGTGAAACGAAGTGAATGATTTTCCCAAGTGAGCGCGAAATCGGTAAATGATTCATTCAAAATGGGAAAATCAAAATGTTGAAAATGAGTATGAAAGAATGTAGTGAAGGAAAAAAAGCAAAACTTGAATTTGGTTTGTTATTTTATCTTTTTCTAAACTATTTTTTCGTCTTTTCTTTCTCCTATCCCTTCATTCAGTCCTTAACCTACAAGTAGTTAGTTTGTTGGGTGAGTAATTAATCTGCTGCACGGCACACAGTGGCACAACATCATGTGGCAAGATTGCCGATTGTCACAAACAAACAAGCGAATGAGCGAGCGAGCGATCGAGTCAACTAGAATGAAGCATGTTTCTGTTCTATCCAACAGAGACAAAACTAAAGCTCGCAACGTTTAGTTTAGGAAGAGAGAAAGCACTTGTTTGCCACAAGCCTTCGCGGCATCACACCTGTTATCATCATGCAGGTGGCAGTTTGGCTAGCAGTTCGCGACTGGTAAAGTTTCACTGCGGGCAACATTGACAGCGGGCTAAACTCAATGTTGTCGCTTGATGAAATTGAAACGAAAAAATATTGTTTACTACCTTAAATTCTCTCTTTCCCCCTCGGCTGTCGAACGATGCTCGATTATCATGCGATCGTTCATACACGACCTATTCGTATTCGACACGCTCACTTTGACGACTTGACGCTTCGTGCTCCAAGTTGTGTGTGTGACACTGCTGAGTACTTAATTTTCAAAACTACATGCCATTCTACTTTGTTGTGTGCTTGGTTACTCGGCTGTGTCGTGTGTCAAGTGGCGTGTGTCGTGCAGCATCAATAGTTATAGTAGAATTAATGAGCGAGCAAATATCAACGCATGTGTCGTGTTGATCAGTCGGCCAGCCATTGAGCAGTCGAGCTAGCTATCGAGCTATCTTTGATTGGCTTCTTGTAGGTTCAGACACACGACTATCTTACCTGTATTACACTCAACACTTGATGCAGTTCGATACTTGACAAACGGCTTGTAAACGTTGCTTATGTGTGCTCGTGTGTACTAATTGTGATTGTGAGCATTGACGTCGTCTTGATTTATTGCAAATATTGCTACTCGTGCAGTGCAATGCTACTCGTGCATGTGTTTTTACCTATCGTCATTGGGATCGTCATAATGATTCGCGTGCGTGCATGCATTTTCGCATTGAGTTGTCTTGATTGGGACAAAATTGGATGAACCTCACCTGAACCAGCACCAGCACCAGCAACAGTGTGTCTAACAACGATGATGTCGCCTTTATTTTTCAACAAAACTCGCTTATGACAAACTCTTTTGCTATTTGGAGCTGTTTAGTAGTTGCTGCTCCAATATTGGCGAGCCAAGCAACATGTACTCACTGACATGAGTGACACTGCAACTGCCAAAAAGCCCGCTCAACTCAACTCGAATCTAATCGTTGCTCGATCTAATCTGCCAACTCTTTCTCTTTATGATGATGGCAATCATTGTGAGCTTGTGGTTGGTTGGTTCAATCGATGGAGCCATTGACCATGAAACATTTGAACAGTAAAACAGTGAACAGCAATAGCAAGAATAGAATACACACACACACACACACACACACACACAC
>JAIFTH010000724.1:0-17965 GCA_019968535.1 Fragariocoptes setiger | reverse complement strand
ATTTAAAATTTAGTCACAAGAAATTATTGTTGCAATGTGCTCCAGCTCAGAGTTGCTGCCCAATACTTCCTCCGGTAGATCGCTGTGGATCAATTGATTCAGCATTTTGCTGGTCCTCAGTGGGTAATGTATCGATCGGCTCCGGTGTTTTTTTCACAGAAAATAAGTCAAATTATCGAAGTATATCGAAGTGTGCCAACTGAATCGGACAACAGACAGAATAAGATAGATAATAGAGAAGAGAAAAAAAACTGGCGCCTGTTCACTGACAAATAACCGATAGAGATAGAGATACACACTATCGTACAAATTCACGATGACAATACGGAGATAGGTGACGAGTTTTTCAGGAGCTCAAACAGAGTCTGCTCACTAGAGATTTGTTGTCTTCCTTTTCACTCTGTCTGTTCGTTACCATCACCAACTTTTTGTTATGATAAGCTAATAACAAGTAGCACAACTTGAGTCCAACAAAGACATGAATGGAGAAAGAGAATGACACTTGTTTTCCATTCTTAGAATGATTCATTCTGTTTGTTGATCTTTCCATTCATCAATGCTGCAAGTCACGGTCATGGTGCAGAGTATGATGTGATGTGAGGCAAAGTCAAGCTAGGTGACATACGTTGTCTAGCAATTCATCTGTCGTCACTGTCTGGAATCAACAATCTCTAGTCATATATAACATTGATTCTCATAAGTCAAAGCTCAATCGTTGAGCGAGTTTCTTTCTTTGCATGAGACTTTGTTTGTTTGGAATCATTCCAGGTTCCTAAATTAAAACTTGGCTCAACAGTTAGTGATGGTGTTGGTGTCGATGTAGATGCACCTATGGGTTGACAAGCACACTGCACACAATGCTTCAAGCTAAAAGGGTCTAAAGTAACAAAACGAAATGAGTGACATCAAACACTTGGTTGCGCCAACAACAACAATAGCAACGACAACGATAACATTTACATTGACTGAATCATGGTGGACCGTCACTGTTTGTGCTTGTGAGTTTGGAAGACAGAAAAAGATAAGCCAACTTCGACTGCGGGTTTTATTTGTATGCTCATCAATTGTTTAGGGCCAAACTTTTGAAAGTCGCTCGCTTGGTTTGCAGCAACGCGGTTGTTTGGCTTTATATCGTCTGTCTCCTACTTTGAAGTCAAGACACGGTTCTGACATCCAATGTATTCATTGAATTGTTAGGCCACTGACTATTCGTTAACCATCTAGTTTCATAGCAAAGAGCTATGATATGCATTCATTCTGTATCTTGTGGCTTTGTGGCGCACGTTTAGCTATTTAAACTAAGATGGATTCTAATTCTTATGATAGTTTTCCACAAGTAAATGTAATGATAATATATTTGGGCTGCATAGAAAACGACATTATAGTGTTCATCATTCATATGTAATCTCATAGTATTCACAGTCATCAATTCAAACTCAGCTGCTCGTAATTTCTTTGAATCCCTTTTCAATCTATCAAAATTCTATCGATCTTCTTCTAATCTGTTCAATCCAAAATTATTCTAGATTTCTTTGCATCATTGCATCGAGCAAATTATAAGCCAGGCATGAATTGCGCAGTAAAGCAAATTTATCAGATTATAGTCACTTTTGCAATAATATAGACGGCGGAGTGTGAAAAGACACATGGCGTCAAATTGCCGCAGTGCCAAGATTGACTAGCTGACTATGTGTGTGTCATGGATCGCTGATCGACTTGTCTCTCTGTCACTCAATTAGTTTAGTCTTATTCAACAGACAGTTGTTTTTCTTTTTTTCTCGACTTACAGCATAAATTACACTCGGCGACTTGCCAGAAATTGCAATTGTAAAGCTCAAAACAAAACGAAACGAAAAAACAAATCATAAGTCAAATTTCCGAAAAAGTTGAATCACAACTCAAATTTCTTATCCATCTCTTGAGCTGTAACAGCAAGCTGTTTGATAGTCATTGAGAGAGACTAATTTGACTTGGAGACCGCACGATGCATAAATGCAAAAGATGCCGGCAATGATGGCAAGCGAAAGGAACCAAAGCAAGCAATGAGCTAAAGAAAAAGGAAAAACATAACGCAAAGCAATAAGAAGTTTTGGCCAGGAACTGGTCAGCCTATTATCGCCGATTAAACTATACAAGTAACTAATTATCCATGAGCACTCATCTTGTTGTTGGCAATGTTGATGTAACGACAACAAAGCTAAAAGTCAATGTGGAATTAGTTGCTTGAATGGAAAGAAAGCTTGACAAGTGTGTCAGTGTGTGATGTGCGATTTCATGCTCTTTCAAGTTTCGAACACTAATTGTTCATCTCTTGCTTTCGAATACTCATTGCTCAAGAAAATCGAGCAACGAGCCGTGGCCAGCTAGATTTGATTCACAAAGGCAAGCGAGCAACTAAGCCGTAGGCGTTATGGCCGTGGAAGTGGAATAAAATTTATGATTCATGCAAATATTGTAGTTAACTGAACACACACTTCGAGTGCATTCATTCACTTAATATTTATTCTCGTTCAAATCATTACGCGCCATGAATCCTTTGCGGGCTAGACACATGCATGGATGGCCGGACAACAAGTGTCAACAGGCGCGACATAAATATTAGGTTGTTTCATTAGTGGTAGTAGCGCCTCCGTTGCTACTTGACTCTGGCTCGGTGTTCTCATAATTCTCCGTTCTCATATCATTCAATCCAAGTTCTTCGTTTTGCTCGAACGAACGCTCGTACTGCTCAATGCTATCGGCATCCTCAATGTAACTGTTGCCAGTTGGGTCGTCTAATATCAGTGTCAATCCGATCGGTGATTTGAGGCCGTCGAATATATTTTTCAACTTTGCTCGGACATGCTCTTCGGCCGAATCTCCAAACATATATGGATACGATTTCTCCAATCGCTGAATGGTGTCTTCGAACACGCCCTCGACGGTGGTGTATTTGCCCGCACTGGCCGACACTACCTCGAGCTCTAATTCAGGCACTCTGACTGTGCAAGTATCAGACTTAATGGCCATCATTAAAATTATGGACAAGTTTGTTTGTGCGTGCACACGCGATAAAGATGTCAATATGATTATTTATAATAAGTTAGCATGACAGCAGTATTAGTTAGAGGAGAAAGTAAACTTCGATCGCATCACTTACCTTTACCACATCTTTCTTCAGATCCTGTTCGTCCTTAATCTTGATTCCAACTTTCACTCCTTTCTCATCGATACCGGCACCACTTTTAATTTCGGTCGTTCTATGCCCACATGCCTCACATTTAGTGGCCATCAAAATTACTTCCTTGAAGTGTGGAATCTCGGTCAGTTTCATGTTAGTGCTGCATGGCGCACGGCATTCTGGACAGTTGGTCCGAAATTCCATCACTTGATTTCGATCGATGGGCTCATCTTGTTCGTTGAATTCCAACTCTGGAATGCCGAGCAACAGATTCTGGTCTCGAGTGCGCTGATAATGAACAATCTCAAGATCAGGATCAATAGAGGGTGCTTGCAAACTCTGAACATAACCATTGCCAGATGGATCGTCGAGTATCAATGTAAAATTGTCCATAGCTAGTTTGCAACGCATCATTTTTACCATGAATGATTTCACCTTCTCTTTGGATTCATCATCCATGTTTGGCTGCATTTCCAACATTTGCTTGAGGCCAGCCTCGGCTCGATCGAATATTCCCTCGATTGTGGTCACGAGACCCGGTTGGCGTTTCACTTCAAAATCGATTTCGGGTACTTTGATTTCAGACCATTCGGTTTTCACTATTTGTCTCTGCAGGTCTGCGTCCGTGTGACACTTGACCTTGTAACGAACACCGCGTTCCTGTATTTCACCAACCGATTGTAGTTCATTGTTGATTGTGTTGCAATGCTTGCATTCAAATGACATAATGGCCACCTCTTTGAAATACGGAATGCTAGTCAGAAGTATTCGTGTAGTGCCTTGCTCGCGGCAATTCATACACAAGCTCTGGATTTCGTCCGTAGTTGACGTTGTTGTTGCTGTTTCTGTGGTATCCATAATTGAATAGATATATGTCGAATTATGTGTTTGATCATGGAACAATAATGTCTTGTGCCAATAATCTATTGTGAAAAGTCAGTTCAATTTCTAGAAAATAAACGCTGACAGTTAACCATGTCCTTTTCGATAGAACCTCGTGTCGCAATCATGCTAAACTGCTGTGTGCTGTGTCTGCCGCACACCACATGGGACGACTTCAATGGTGTTGTGTTGTTGCATAGGTCACAATAATTCTAGAATTCTCAAAAATTCAATGATTACCGATATTAATTTGCATAATTGTTGTTACTGACCTTCCATATTATATGGACCTACGCCACATCATTCTCTAGAATCAATTAATAACATGGCATTGAACAAGATCAATATTCACATGCCGCAGCGCCTGTTTGCCGTAATTCATATGTTTGGTAAGCAACACAAAGTGACCGTCGGCGATATGATTATTATAGAAAATTTCATCCCAGTCAAAGCGGGCCAACTAATTAATCTGAACAAATGCCTTATGATTGGCTCACGAGATTTCAGTATATTTGGGCGACCCAATTTGGCCACCGACATGTTCAACATACAGGCCACTGTCATTGAGAAAACAATGAGCGACACGCGATTGTACTTTAGACACAAGCCGCGAAACCATGGCATCAAACATTATTTTTTTTCTAGCTTGCCACGCACCGTACTAAGGATAAACACAATTGAGCTCAAAAGTTTTCCAGAATTTCAAGACTCACAAGAGCAAGAAGATAGTAGAACAGTAAACCAAGAGCAGGCTCATCGGACTTGATATAGCGCCCATAGGCACGATTGGTTTAAGAAAGAATAAAAAATGCCTACAATTCAGGGATGTGTGTGGCTCGACCCAAATACTCGGTCGATTCAATTCATTTCTATTTGCATTCGAGGGACAGCATGCAATAATTCGTGAGTGCAAAAAAGTGCATACAGTATGTGACTATATATATGTTTGTGTATATATATTAGTGATATTGAACTAGACGAATATGACGGAGTCTTTGTGTTTGGCTTTGTACAACTGTGCGCGAATATCTGTCCAAACTTGTTCTTCCTTTTTAGATGCATCTACTTTGTAGAGTATGTTTCGCTTCTGATAATAATCCACCAATGGCACGGTTTGCTTGTGATAAACATCGAGTCGTTTCATCAACGATTCGGGATTGTCGTCGCTACGCTTGATCAGCAGCTCATTAGTGATATCATCTCTCATGGGTACTTTGGGCGGTGAAAACTCTTCATGGTACGTGCGCCCCGATGCAGGATGCATGAGACGACCACAAATGCGTTTGACAAGTAGCTTATCGTCAACAACAAACTCGATGACTGAATCCAATCGGGTCGAACGTTTCTCTAACAAATTGTCCAACATTTTGGCTTGGGTCACGTTGCGCGGAAATCCGTCAAGCAAGAAGCCGTTAGCACAATCGGGCCTATCTAGATTGGCAGAGATCAAGTCGAGGACAACATCATCATCGACGAGCTTACCAGAGTTCATGATCTCTTTGACTCGAGCACCCAGTTTAGATCCTGATGCGACTTCGGCTCGCAGCATGTCTCCGGTGGCTAATTGGCATACTTGAAATTCTTTTTTGACACGCTGTGCTTGTGTACCTTTGCCGGCGCCAGGCGGGCCCAAGAAGATAGAGTTGATACCGGCTTGAGTGCGAGCATACTGACGCGATGCTCGTAGATGCTTATGCGTTGAATTTACACTGTCATTTTGAAGCGACGCCAAGGGGGCCGGTGTTGCCATTTCTCACTTCCAGTAAGCAAGATATCCTGCACACACTATCAAACAGTACACTTCACTATCAAATAGTTTGGGCCTGAAAGATGATGTTTATATGAGATTGCTTTTATATATATAAGCTGGCAATCACAAAAACAATCGCTCTCGAATCACAATGCCAAACAAGCTTGACGCGACACCTTGACTTGTGTTGTGGCGCTGAGTTCGAACAGACAGTCAGTGACAGCCTGTCAGCACAGTGCTGATGGTGTTTGTTTCACTGGCTGCACTAGGTGGCGCCTCTATCAGCCGGTAGCAATTTTTTTGCCAGTGGTTACCGCTTACAATACACGCTCTTTCAAATGTGCCTCACGTGTGATTATTAATTATACGTGACCTATGATATTCAGATCTCCATATTCATTCACCTAAGAATAAAATAGTACATTATAATTCTCATGAGATCAACATGATAATCGCACAGGCCTCTGAGATTACAAAACAAAACGACAAGGGTACAACGCCGACGCCTGCTCAGCGGCCGAAATTTCACGTCGAATTGGGTGAAATTACACAACACAACATTAAATTGTACAGACGTTTGAATTTGTACGTATTCCCCGTTAGCTACAATGAAAAGTTTTACAAGGATGCATTGGAGGCCGGAGAATTGGCTCGTCTGGCCTACTACAATGATCTGGTAGTTGGTGGCGTTTGTTGTAGAATTGAAGTTACCGACAATATTCGTCGTTTGTACATACTCACATTAGGTTGTTTGGCCACTTATCGTAGGCTCGGTATTGGCACTAAACTGCTGCAACATATATTGAACTACGTTGAGCGTGATGGTAACATTGACAACATTTATCTACACGTACAGATCAGCAACACGGGTGCGTTGGAGTTTTATAAGCGTTTCGGGTTCGAGATTAAGGAGACAAAACAGGATTATTACAAGCGAATCGAACCGGCTCATGCACATGTCCTACAGAAACAAATCAAACAATCTGGAAATACAAAAGTATGATAAGATTTGGTTTTATTGTATTCAAAGTTAAAGCAAAGATTGCTCTATCTATCGATGTCATCATCAGGCTTCGAATTCACATTTACCACAGGCTCTAGATGTTTTTCTAACAAGAGTTTTCGCTCGCGCTGCTTTTGTTTTTCAAGATCCTGACTGAGCCTTTCACCAGCAATTTTTTGTGCTTTTTGGTGTAGTTGTGAGCTTCGTTCCCGCATCAATTGCATCTCCATTTTTATCGATTTCAGTTTGTCATAATATTTATTGGCTTGAATGACCATTTTGTCTAACTGGTGCTTGGCTTCAAGCTCGTTAAGGCGCTGATTCTCTTGTTCTAATGACTCGCGTACTGAATCCTGGTATCTTAGTAGTTCGTCCATTTTTAGACAACTTTTGAGTACCGGTTATCTTAGAAATTGACCGGCTATAAATATAGACCAAGGTGGAATTGTTGCCTCTTGTTCCAATCAAATGAGATCTCAAGAGGATACTTGGTGAAGTCTGGTTAACGATGAACTCGCAGCCCACAGGAGATGAACACGAATCAGCTGACGCATAAACATAAACAAGAGAGCATAGGCGAGTGTGCGCCGCACACCATGCGGCAAACAAAGCTTGACATGCAACCGGCATCGAGATAAAATTTCACTATCAATCTAGAGGCTGACAACTTCGGATTATTCGATGCTTTTAGAAGTCAATAAACATCATGGAAACTACTAACACTGATATTATCAATGGTGCGCTCATTGGTATGATCGCTGCCTTGGGTGCGGGCGCTCACTTTACCTTATCATCGTGGCTGGCCACTATAGTTGATACAACCGTCAGTGAACCTTACATGGATGAGATATTTCACGTGCCACAAGCGCAACTATATTGCAACAACACGTTTGACAAGTATCATCCAAAATTAACAACACCGCCCGGGTTGTATTTAAGTAGTTTAGCCAAGAAGCACATCGAATCTCACTTTGCGTCATACCTAAATTTTGCCGTGGATAAAGCGTGCTCGTTGGCTAGCCTTAGACATATCAATATCATCTTCGCAATGCTCAATTTTTCAACAATCTTCGTCATTATGCGACTTCAATCATCAGCGCTACTTTGCGCAGAGCGTCTGTTAACTTTGCTGTTGTCGTCTGTCGCCCTCAGTCTCCTACCGCCACTCTACTTTTTCACATTCATGTACTACACTGACCAGGGATCGCTGTTTTTTGTCCTCTTGACTTATTTACTATCTTTGTTGAAACATCATTCCTTGGCTTCACTAACCGGCCTCGCGTCGCTATTCTACCGACAGACAAACATTGTTTGGGTGTTTTACATCGCCGGAAAGGTTGCCCTGTCATCTTTAGCTGAATCCTGCCACTCTGAAGTCGAGACCACAGGACGACAAAAGTTGAACCGACAACAAAGAACTTTGACCATGAGCGACTTGAGGAATATCAGGAATCTTAATTGGCTAGCTTTCACAAAGAATTGTTCCGGTTACGCTATCGTCGGTTTATCATTCGTTGCTTTTTTAGCGTGGAACAAAGGTAAATTAATCGTAACTCAACGAGCTGAAGAGTTGGACACGACTAACTTGACGTCACTAACTTATCAAATTCAACATTGTCTCCCTAACAAACGATGACAAAAAATACGCAGGAATAGTTCTCGGTGACAAAGACGCACACCAAGCTAGAATACATATACTTCAACTATTGTACTTCTTCGGCTTCACTGCGACTTTTGGTTGGCCATGGATCGCCAGCCTCAACAATCTCAAGATATTTTTGTATTATTGCTTACGGAAACCTTTGCCGGTTCTAATAATAGCAATATCGATGGTCTACGTGATCACAAACTATCGTTATGCCCATCCTTACCTTCTCGCAGACAACAGACATTTGACATTTTATGTGTGGCGTCGTGTACTAGATCGCCACAGTTCTCTCGTACCTTATCTACTCATCCCCATCTATCTTTTAGCCGGTTTTAGTGCATGGCTAACTCTTCATAGGTATCATGGAATTCTATATGCCCTACTGTACTTGGTTTGCACCTGTGCCGCTGTCATACCTAACGGCTTACTTGAGATGCGTTATTTCATAGTTCCGTATATTATGTTGCGTCTCGAGGCTAGAGCTAGTCTGAAGACGTCAGCTTTAGAGTTAATAACCTGTGGGATAATCAATATCTATGTGCTGCACCTATTTCTGACCAAAACATTTCAATGGCCTGATATGCCGGGTTTGCAGCGCATAATGTGGTGAAACAAAAAGATAGAGAACAGCCCAATAAATGAATATACCTCATTAAAATGTTGAATGATGTTGGAATGTACTGGCACTATGCAATAAACGTTTAGAATAAGCTTTAATCATTAGCCGCAGGCAATTATGTGCTGGGGCACATCTGATTCAGTTGCTCATGGTCTTGATTTGACCAACCCAACTTGCTGTTGCTTGATTACCTTGGCCACCAGCCGTCCCTCTTCAATGAGGAAGGCGCGCATGATCCTTTGACGCACACAATTGATACATTTTGTACCACCGTAGACTCTTGAAACTGTCTTGTGTCGGCGTGACAATTGTGACAACTTGCGCGGTCTAGCAAACACGACACCTCTGAGTTTGTTCTTGCAATCACCACATGAAGCTGTCGAACCTGGTTTTTTAGGGTACAGGTACACTAGCTTACCGCCTGGTGTTTTCGAGCTGTGAGTGTCGAGTGTGAGTGGATATCCTTTTTATATTATTATATTGCTTAGAACATCAAGTAGTCTAGAGTGATCAAAGAAGAACAGGACTTACATTTTTCTACGGTTAGATTGGGTGTTGTACGACAGGCGTCGCCTGTATGTCATTCGTTGGACCATTGTGGTGTTTTGATGTGTTCTAGTTTGCTAGAGTCTCTAGAATGAGGGCTTTGGCTGTGTGTACGGCGGAAGACCGACGCCAATATATAAATTAACGATGCAAATAATAATAATTATAAGATAATCAGACCTCTAGAAGATGATGCGGATCAGGCACAATAGGCTGATTGATATTCGGCGTATCGATCGTCGGCATCAACATTCGTGCCATAGACATGTGTTAGCGTTACGGATGTATGTGTACGCCATCTGGTGGTAATTGGTGGCAAACTATTTGGCGCCCATTTTGAACGTCACTCTTGTTGGAAGGTTGGAACAGATGTATTCAATTTTTCGGGCAGCTCGCCGGTAGAATTAGCACTGGAAAAAGGCTGCGGCCTGCAGGACAGTGCCCAAAGCGAAGAAACCACAATCCTGCAAATGTTTTGAAGAATAAATTCTGCTTCTGTTTGCAGTGCAATCTCAACATGAGATAAGCTGTCAGTTGTCCTGCTTGTGCAAACAGTTGAGTCCATTGAACGGTGCAGTTGACTGCCAGCTGACGGTCATGCGCAGCTCCAATTTAGCACGCGTTCATGTGAATGCGAATAAATAAATTTATGTGCTCGAATTTATATTGCCCGCCACTAACCCCCATCTCTTCCCCGCCACCTGATGGTGTGGTTCTTAGACAGACAGACACAAACGCACGCACACAAAAATATGCGCCCGCTAAAAACACCATTTATAAAGATAGAACAAGGAGAAGTTGATGACAATCTTGAGGAGGAAAACTAATTGAAACTCACACATATATTAATGCATCATGGAGTATATTAATGAGCGTCTCAAGGAATTATTCGAGTCAGTGAAGGATGATACAAACGAACAAGAGCGCCTGTGTAGGCAGCTCGAGAAATTCTTAAAATCTCGCCAACAATCAATTTTTAATCAACGTACCGATCCAGCATCAGCTGAACAATACTTTCAATTCTATAGCTATTTATCTCAGCAGCAGAACATGATGCAAGACTATGTGCGCACGTCAACTTATCAGCGTGCAATACTCTCAAATTGTGATGACTTCAAAGACAAAGTGGTGCTTGATGTGGGCGCCGGCTCCGGTATATTGTCATTTTTTGCCTTGCAAGCGGGCGCACGTAAAGTATACGCAGTCGAGGCATCATCAATGGCAGAGCACGCACAATTGCTGGTACAATCCAATAATAAAGTGGGCAAAATCGAAGTGTTGGCAGGCAAAATCGAGGAGATCGTATTGCCCGAACTGGTTGACACAATTATCTCAGAGCCTATGGGCTATATGCTATACAACGAGCGCATGTTAGAAACGTATTTGCACGCAAAAAAATGGCTCCGCAGACCCGACAAGGGTCGTATGTTTCCGAGTCGCGGGGATTTGCATGTGGCTCCATTCAGCGATGCTCAATTGTACATGGAACAATCGAGCAAGGCCAACTTTTGGCATTCGAACGATTTTCATGGTGTCGATTTGCGTGCACTACATTCGGCCGCTATGAACGAGTACTTTCGTCAACCCATTGTGGACACATTTGATATTAGGATTTGTATGGCCAAAAGTGTGTGCCACACCGTTGATTTTCAGCGCGCACACGAGACTGATCTACATTGTATAAACATTCCGCTAGAGTTTGTGTCAGGACAAACGGGTCAAATACACGGGCTAGCATTTTGGTTTGACGTTGCATTTATTGGCACAAATCAAACTGTGTGGCTATCGACAGCGCCTACGCAACAATTAACTCATTGGTACCAAATACGTTGTCTCTTGACGACGCCTTTATTTGTGCACCGGGGCCATAAAATCATTGGCCACTGTGTGCTGCGCTCAAACAAACGCCAAAGTTATGATGTCGACATTGAGCTACAAATTAAAGAATTGGGCACGCGTGCCTCAAACTCATTGGATCTGAAGAATCCATACTTTCGTTACACAGGTCAGCCGGCCGCCCCGCCGCCCGGTACCAGCGAAATATCGCCCAGCGAACAGTACTGGATGACTTATGACGCTACCATGGGTGGAACCGTCCAAACACAAGCCACTATTGTGCCCAACATGATGGCTAGTGTCATGACGCCTCAAATTGTTTCAACTATTGGAACGGGACAACCGCAGACAATGATGATGACGACTGCACCAAACACTAACAACACTAATAGCAACAACAGCACTGCAGCGGCCAACTCTCACATGAATAGCCTCAACATAATGACAAGCGCCAACAATCATCAAAATCAAAATAGTATGAATAATAATAATAATAGTAGTGTTCATCATAACACTAGCAACAATAACAGCGACAATATCTGTACCACAACAGGACAATCAATACCCAGCCACCAAATTGTTCAGCAGCAACAGCACCAACACCATCACCACCTACAACAACAGATACCACAATTAACACCATCATCACAATCCCAATCCCAACCACAGCAACACCAACAACAACAAATAAATGCCGATCCAATGCGATGGAATTGACATGACATGAACTTTCACAAAGCTTGTTCACATATACCAAATGACCTCGAGACCGCCCAATATAAGGTTTTTCTATAGGAAGTTGAGCTTGCTATTCGAAAGCTCAACTATACATATAGACAAACACAATGTTTGTGTGTCAGCATATTTAGTAACAATGTATGAGCAACACTCTCAATCGATAGTGTGCGTAGATGAGACAGAAAACTAGCAGACATACAAACGAATGATAACAACGTGATATGTAGGTACTGTTTATTTACAAAGATAACTTAATGTACACAGTTGTCGATCGAAATTACCAAATTGATTTGCGCCATACTAATTGATGTGTAGGAAAAGTTTTGTGTAGTTGTATGAATGATGTGATGTTGTCTTGTGGCAACAATCATGTTTACATTTTGTATGAATGCATAAATGAATAATAATAATGATCATCATTTGCCGAATATTTGTGCCTATTTGCATAAGACGAATCATGATAGCGATAAAGGACAAAGGAGCAACAATGATAATATCGGGTTAGTAAAACTTGCCAAGTCCAAATTCTAAAGGAAGACCTTTCAAGGAGAATGAGTAACGAGATTCACGGAGAGCAGACTCACCATTCCTTTCATGCTGGCAGTGCCGATGGTTTCAAGCAAATCTTCGGCCTTCTTTTGGGTGTGATGTCCTAGCATTGAGGCAGTGGAATAGCGCCGTTTCATGGACCTGTTGGACAATAGAAAGTCTAGACCAAGATTTGTGCTACTCTTGGTCTATTAAATGCCAGGGTGCAGAGTAGCACGCACAAATAGGCAACACGAATGTAGACAATGATAATGAGGTTAACAAGACGGGAAAGAGTCAATCAATGGACGAAAATTAGTCCTATCTAAGTTCACCCCTGTAGTATGTTTGGTATGCTATGATACATACTACATGCTACATGGAGTAATGAATGAGATCGCGTACCTTGAAAGACGTCGAATTCAGGAACATGGAAGGCATGGATGAAGGCGGCTCGTTAGAGCTGACGCTTGAGTGGCGTCGTGTGGAATTGTTGCTACCTGTTGATAGTTTGTTGCTGCCACTGCCACCCAAATTAAGCTTGAAGCGGCTGCCCGAACGCGACGACACCGAAGAGTGATGCTCGGGCGACGATGGGGCAATGAGGATACGTGGCGGTTGTATGGTGTTGTCGGAATGTCGTCGCGCTGGCACTGATGAATTGACCTTGAGCAACATTGAACCTATACCGCCACCGCTTCCACCGCCGCCACTCGGTTTGCCACTGGCTGGTGTACCAGCTGCCGAGATCGACATGCGTCGAATGACATCCTCCATGCTGGTGCTCGTGCGCCGCTTCTCCAATCTCAACGTGGGCGGCCGACACTGTTTGTCATTGGTGGGCGACGCTGTTGTTGTTCGCAGACTAGGCATTCGTAGAGCCGGTGCTGGCGACGGTGACGGCGACACCGAGGCCGACAACGACGCAGTATTGATCTGACGCTGCTGACCTGTATTGCCAGCCGCCGGCGACGGTGTTTTGGCGAACGCAATTGCGCTCGGACTCGGTTGCTGTGATCTAATTATGGCCGCTATTTCCATGGCCAAATCATCATCGTCGTCGTCGTCACTATTGTTACTCTTGCCACGACCACCTGTAACCATGTCGTTTGGATCAAAATCGTCTTCGCCGTGATTGTTGTGCGCCTCGTCCTCTTCGTCTTCGCGATGCACATTGGACACTACTGTGCCTGATACACCATAATACAGCGTCGGGTCGTTCACGTCAGCTGTTGAGCCGTAATTGACAGGTGTCGCTGCGGTGATGTTCAATGTTGGCATGACGGGCGACGACGGTTTGTGGCCTAACGCACCACCATTGTTCGATGAACCGCCTAATGAATGCCGATAGGCACCTGCCGACGATACTCGGACGTCTACTTGATGATTGCCAAGCTGTGCCTGTTGTGTGGCTTCGTTCGTTCTGTTCATGTTACCCATGTAAGGCCAATCGCGACCGAACCTATAATAGCAACAAGATGAACAAGTAACGATCGAGAGATTAATTATTGAACGAAAATTAGAATTACAATCACTTTCGAATTCAAACACATGTGATCGACATTGGAAAAAGCTTATAGACACTCACTGTTCGCTGGTGATGGACATTTTTCCAAGCTTAATCTTTTGCCTTTGGGTTTGATTTACATTGTTAAGCATGTCTTGCAATAAACAGACCAATTTTGCAAACTGTCAACGCATTATTAACAGCAATAATATGTTTAAAGTTAAGCACACAAAGTCAATCAAATGGAAAGTTGAAAGAATTGAGAAGCGTTGAGAGTTTGAGGAACGTTTGAACAGTTTTATTTGTATTTATTAGAGTTAGAGTTGGATGTTTGTTCTTTTGTGAGAGGCAAATATGATAATTGAGGGCTGGCAATATAATTGGAGTGATAATAACGTACCTGATCCTCTTTGAGACTGGGCGACACCAAAGCTGGCGTTAGATTTGGAATGACACGCAACGAGATTAAGTTGCAGGTCAAACCGTAACGTCGATCATCGTCGAGTAGTCGTCGATAAATAGCTGATAAACGACGACATGGGAGCGTACACGAAAGAAGGGAACAAAGAAATTGTGTGAAATAGAAATGGAGACGGAGACGGAGAATAGAGATGAGTGCGTGTTCAGATCATAGCCAATATTAGGCGAATGAAATTGGAATCAAATCGCACAAAAGTGCGAGCAAAAGCGAATGAGATCGAGAACGAGAATGAGATGGTCGTCGCGGCATCAACATCGAAAGATCAATGTTGTTGTCAAAACCTTCGCTAGCAATCGCTTACTCGTGCACCCAGTTCTTCTCGATGGCTAATGCAAGCTAGCTTGTCGTTAACTCGTACAACTAGTAACTGAGTGAGTGAATGAATGAGTAAGGGACTGAGTTAGCAAGCGAGCGAACTAGCGAACAAGTATCGCATGATTGAGCAAGGGCAAGAGTGGAAGCAAGAATGCGAACTACAACGAAAGAGAAAGCGAAAGTGAACGAGAATGAGAAAGAAACAATGCAATCATATCAAAGTCGTGTTGTGTTATTCTGTATTGTGATACTTACCAACGACAGTCATAGCGATGGTGGGCTCACAAAGGCGCGCACGCGACAACATGGGCAGCACGTGATCGAGTACGTCAGTTTTGTCGAGTCGATCAAGTAGTCGTTGGACGCACTTTAAGACCTTGCATTGCACCTTTTATGATGATACGTGTGCGTTGTTATTATGATGATTATTATTATCATTTTAGTGCGTGTCGTTGACGTGTTTGTTGTTGTTGTTGTTCACGTTGCACCGCCAACCAGTCAGCCAGTTGGTGTTCCGTAAGCAATGTTGTTGTTGCAAAAATAGTGTGTGTCAATATCAATGGCAATTCAATACGGATAACAGATGAGCAGGTAATGGCACGCAACGGGCGCCCAACAGCCATTGCGGTGCACACAAATAGCGTGGCGAAATACATCAACAAGAGCAACAGCAACGACACGAGCAAAATCCGATTATTGGCCAAACCAAGCGATGAGTTGTGAGTCAGCGAGCGATGAGCAGCCAAGTTGAGTGGGCGAGCGAGCCGTTAAGGTGAGCAAGCATGTTGGTTGTTGTTGAGGTAAGCGCGGATTTAATAGAACGGGCGAACGCATTGGACGGGCAGCCAGAGCGCGAGTCAGCGCGAGAGAGAGAGAGAGAGAAAGAGCAAGTGATAGTTAGATGAGAACGAAAACGAGGATAAGAATGGGAATACGATTGCGAAAGAGGGCGGGGGAGTGAGGCGCTAACGCGTGTAATATTTGCACGGCATTGGGATAAATTATGACATTATGAAACATTAAGATCATCATGATGTTCGCCCGGGGCATCAGCAGCTACAGTTAGCTGTTGGCTGCTGGCTACTGGCTACTAGCTACTTGTGCTAAAGCTATACCTAGTGCCGGAGTTGGTACTACTGTATGCATGTGTTGCATAGACATAGGCGTAGGCATAAGCATAAGCATATACTGCTTTAGTTAGCATGAATACTTTGGCCAGCCATTCAATGAGCTTGTGGCTCTCACTCACTTAGACTTAGCCCACCAAGCTGGTAGCAAGTTGGCAGCCAAGTTGGTGGGCCAAGTTGAGTAGCCCAAATATTCCTAGATTGCCCTTGCTGTCTAGTCTACCGAATACCTGCTTGCCGTGTGCCATGTACCTGATGTGGCTCGTTTCATTTCATTTCATTTCGGTCTAGGCGCACAGACATACACACGAGTTTCAAGCTATCAGGCCGAGCCAGCAAGCTTATGAGTGAAGGTGAAGGTGTATGTGTGCAGGTGCAGTTGGGACGACTTACGAGCTGATCTTCAGTTGAGCAGTTCAATGAGCATGCAAGGCAACAACTATAGTAGTGCCACTATCAGTCCTAGAGTCAGCGAATCAGCAGTATCGGCCACGGTGGCATTAGAAGCAGTGGCATCAGTGCCACATGAGGCCCAACGGATGAACAGCCAGACGACAAGAGATCAAATAAGACGAGATGGGACGAGCCGAGCCGAGGAAGCAGATAGACTGACAAGCTCAGTGAGCATCACGAACATCATCAACGAAATGAATATTTTCGTCATTCATCTGATTGCTTTTGCTCGTGCTCTGTATGTCTGTAGGCTGCTTCGCTGTGAGCAAAAGCGAGCAAGCAAGCTTGAACTGAAATGAGCTCTATGAAAGTGAGTGAGTGAATGCAAGAACGAGCTAGTTTGCAATAACGGTGTAAGTTTCTTCCAACAGTTATTCGAACAGTCGTTGCGCTCTGCTTCGCTTCGTTTCGACTCACTTTGCTTTGCACGTCACTTATTACGTAATAACACACACAGTTCATAGTCTGTTATGTAGTTGCAACTTGCTGTTTGTAGTTTTACGACCAGCAGCAGCAGCTTAAATGGTGGGCGAGCTGCTAAAGTGTACGTGCAGTGTTCGTGCGACAACGACAACAACAACGACTACCGCATGAAAATGGTTTGAATGTAAATTTGTTTCCCTCGCTGTGATGGCTCACTATTGACAAAATTATATGCTTATTGGTTGTGCAGGACAAGCATCGCACGACACTGACTACAACGGCAACTACATTGACGACATTGATTTCAACTGACAATTGGCTCTGACAACTTGTGCTGATGTCGTAACATTGTGATGGGTTGTCGTGCCCAGCACTGATTGACTACCCATGTGAGTGAATGAGTGAATGAATGACCGAATGACTGGATGAGTAACTGACAGAGGTCGCCAGTGAGTCAAAAATAGCAGCACACAAGAAAAAACAAGTGAACAAGAGTCTGATTCGATTCTAATCGCCAATCGATCGGTCGGTTGGCTGCTTAAATGTTGATTCACGTTGCTTGGTTAAAGTGACATTGCGCATTGTGTGACAGCATTACACGTAATTTGTGCGTGTATACAATGCAATAATGTGTCCGTTGCTGCTGATTGGGATTCAACACGCGCGCACAACACGTGTTTGTTACACGTACAAAGGAAACAACATGTTTGATGGTATTTGCACGCTTATTAGCTCGCTCCCTTGATCTCTCGCTCGCCTGCCTGCTTGATTTCTATCGGCCAGTGCGCCGATTAGCGAGCGACAAATTGAATCTGACCGAACATCATGAGATAGAGAATAGAACCTGATTGAACAGCGTCGAATGGATGCGATCGAATGGGGGGGGGGGGGGGGGGGACCAGGTTGGAGTCAGATTGAATCGAATCGAATTGAATCATTCAAGACTACC
>JAIFTH010000723.1:0-17971 GCA_019968535.1 Fragariocoptes setiger | reverse complement strand
TATAATGCCACCCACCTACTGCGCATGCGCTGCCAAAGTCCCACATATACTACTCTCCTCGCATTCTATTGATTCAGGATTCATGGCCAGGACAAACTAATGACCGAGTGGCCGATTAATTAAGAACAGGAGGAGTGAAGCAACTACTTCTGCCACATGGCACAACTGACGAGCTGCAGCCTCTTGATGTGTTCTTCAATAGGCAATTGAAGATATTCTTCAAGAGGCTGACCGAAGATGCCCATGCCACGCAACAGATGAGCTGTATTACATCCCGTGAAGGGATTATCAATTTATATTCTCTCATATCGAATCAGGTATCTGCCCCTGCGTATCGCAACATGTTGCGATATGCGTGGCATAAAACTGACCCAGCATTTACGATAGAAGAGCTCTATTTTGGCTTGACAACTAGCGTACGGGCAGTCCGTAATATTTCATTCACCGCAGATGGTCACCTTTGTGAGGTTGATGAATGCCAAGATCGAGCTGTGTTGAGCTGCTCACACTGCAGTAAAAAGCTCTGTCTGCAACATTTCTTGCAAAGAATCTGTTTCCGCAACACTATACACGAGTAAGAAGGTAACAATGATGAACTGGCTGATCAGCTTGCGAGTAGCTGGGTTAAACAGACAGATCAAGGATCCGCGCTTCTCGTTGCTGTAGACTCGAGTCAAGCTTACAATCTATCTGGTCAAGATGACATTGATGGCAGTCCTGGAGAGATCGCATTATCGTCGCCTGAATCGGTCCAGGTGCCTTCGCTACCGATGAGCTCTGTCCCTATGGATTATACTGAACTATCTGCACAACTCCCAACCCTACCACTTCTGATAACAAGAAGTAGCTGGCCGGAACGCTCGGCTAGGAAGAAGTGATTCTAATGCTTTATAAACACAAACCACTTATGAAATGATTCCTTTTAGCCTTCTTCGCTCTCGTGTTCTTTCATCCATTCTGGGTTCAAAAACCAGAATATGCATTGTTTTTATGCATCAAACAACGCACATTCTGGCTCTCCAGCGAATTTTGCTTTTTCCAATTTTAACTCTTGTTTCGACTTTTTCCACTTTTCTGTGGGAAATAACCACTCTCTCACGTGTTAGAATCCCCGCGCCAGATGTTTTTTTGCTAAAAACCACTCTTAACCTTATAGAAAGCGATCCGGACATAGTAGAAAAGTGAAATCAGTGAATTTCGACTCCGCGGGATGAGTTCTATGAGAATAAAGGAAAAAATGACAAATTTTTCGAAAAAAGTCAGGAAAAATTATTACAGCGGGGGAAAATAAAACGGGCAAAAGAAGGACGAAGGAGAGCAAAAAGTACACAGTGTACCTGACCGCGTGATATGCTTCTGTACAACTCAATGGGCGTTAAAATGCACTGCTTAAAGGCAGCCAATGTAACTAAACACTTTACGACGACTTTCGTTCACAGCTCGATTTGCCAGCCGTGAGCTGTTCAATGCGGCTGTGTTGATTCAGCTCAGCTGGCAAAAAGAGCTGTGAACAACAGTCGTCGAATCACAGCTCACTGGCAGCTGAGCTGGATCGACACTGTCACCATCACTATCTATTATAGAATATAGAATAAAATCTTACAAGGTAACGCATCCATCTTCGGTGACGTCGTTAGGAGTCAAACGCCATGCCCATCGTGTAGAGCTCAACGAGATCTACAAGGAGACCCCTATCAAAAATCCGGAAAGTCCCGGATTGAGTCAGAAATCACCCTAAAATTTTTGCCTTCATTTTTGTCTTTATTCAACTGTATTCTGTATTACGTTTACATTTTCAAGATGTTGTGATCATCATTTAGCCAGTTCGTCATGATATGAGCGACTCATTTCAGTTGTAGTAGGTGTAGCCTGCGTTTTTTCGATTGAACCCTGCTGGTTGTTACAAGTATGTTCATGAGACTCTTCATCATGTCCATTGTCAAATGTCAAATTTTCTATCTCCGTCACATTCTCGTGAAAACAACTGCGCTCCAGAAAGTGGTGGAGACAAAGCACTCGACCACAATACGAGCATTGAATAAACGCATGCCTATCCTATGGGATTTTTCGGGAAAGTTTCCCGGGCCGTTTTGTAGTCTAGACCACGCCTGACAATATGAGACCAAATTCAGGCTGATCTGAGCGTCACTCGGGTGGATGTTACCTTGTTAGTTACAGAACACTAATGATTTTTGAGTTGAGAAAATGACTATAAGATGTCCAGTCTAGTATGAAATTGAATCACACTTCTAGGAGACGTGAGATATGTGTGATTTAGGCAGTAGACAAAAGAACGAATACCTTGTTACCCATGATGATGAAATCATTTAACCGAGTACTTTTTTGAGATTGATTGAAACGTGTTGTGATTCAGTACTTAGCATTAACCAATCATCAATAGGTTAATTGCGATATATGAAAAATAATCAGGTGTTGCCCCTCTTCTCCAACTGATTTCTCTAAGGAAGTAAGCGCCATCGTTTCCGGTAAAAGATCGTGAATTATTGGTAACAATAATCCATTATCGATAAAGCGTAAACAACTCAGTTTCCAGTAAAATCGTTCCGTCTGAACGATGACTAATACAACAATCTCGTTGTTCGCGAGATTGCATTGCAGAAGCGTCGCAATTTCTAGATAAACGCGTCGAGTCTATCGCAGTTTCTAGATTAACGCTTACAATCTAAAAATAGCCTCACCGAAGTTGTTCTGCTTTTCGATGGAACTTTTCCATCGAGTACGATACATATATCGTGATCGGTATGCAGCCACCGACTTCAATCGACATTGAAAACATATCAGAGTGAACTAAATTGCGATTCTCATTAACGAAACAAAACTGTAATCGAGTTAATCAAGATCATAATCAACTCATGAGAAAATTAACAAATCTATTCAAAATGCACGGATCTTTATTGCTAGGGTTGCTTTGTGTAGCCTCGTTTGTGATAGTCCATTCAGGAACCACTGGCCCTAAACCATTCCAGGGCCCTGTATCCGCTTTGTCTGCTGGTAGCATTGATGGTACCGTTAATTCAAAGTATAAGTCTAATAGTGAGACTATTAATGTTGGAAATACTATAACAAACAATGTAAATGTGCGAAGTAACAATGTCTCTCCTAACATGCAATTTGTTGTGAAAATGCCAAAGAGGAACAATATTCGTAAGAAAAGATTGCCTACCGAGGAGGAAGTTGAAATAAAGAGAAAGTTCTTGGAATTGTTCGAGAAATCGAAGAGCGACAAAGACGGTGCATTGTTTAGAGAGCATTTGGGACGCGCTATTGAGGCATTGAATCCGAAATATATCGCTACACAACGCGTGAAGAACATTGTATTCTCTGATCCGGCTGAATACAAGGCCAATCACACTGATGGAGTTGAGACCGGTAGCAATGAACTTGAATCGGATCCAGAGCAAGAGCCTCCAAAATCACCTGAGGAGGTGCAAAAAGAATTGACAAACTCGGTCAAGGATCAGATCAATGAATTTGTTGACAAATTTTCAAAAGAAACCAACTTCACTCCCGAATTCCTTAAGGATCTTGGTGAAGCCACTACGTCTGAATTCACGCCCACACAGTTGGTGTTTAAGAAACTGTTACAATGTGTGACGAAACTGGATGACTGTAATTTGGACGATCTGTGCCCAAAGCCAGAGAACCCGGAGGCTAAATCTGAAGAGGAGAAGCCGGGAGAGTCAGAGGGTGGCAATGAACATGGCGAAGGAGAGCAGAAGCAATCAGAATCCGAGGGGGGTGAAAATAGACTAGAAGACAAACCAGAAGATGATCAACAACAGGATAAACCTCAGGACGACAATGACGATAATGGACAGCAATATGAGGAGGACCCTCGTTACTTGAATGTCCATGATAATTACGGCTCCAACGAGATTTACCGGGACGACGAACAGCAACTTGACAACCAGACACCAGTTGTAGAGTCAGTGGCACAAGCGTACAGCGATGCAGACCAGTACGACTACAACTACTTGTCTGGACCAGAATTCGATGATGATGATGAGGAATTTGTTAACGACGACCAATCTCACTATGGGCCCTACCCGATCACATATAATGAGCCGGTGAGAAGGCAGCAGTCCAAACCTCTGCTCTCGGTTGCGCCAAGAAATGATTTCTACTATCAAGCTCCTCAGTCCCTGGCTCAAGCATCGATGCAAGCCTATCAGCCACGACCACAGCCGCAACCAGCTAGACGTTCACCGCCTAGACGTGTGGTACAAAGTCCGGAGCCACAATATGAGGCTCTTCAACAGGTGAGATACAACCAAAGTCCTCGCCTGAGAGCTACAACTTCTTTAAATCAACAAACTCGCCCGCGACCACTGGGTAAGCGATACAACCCTGACCAAGCTTAGACAAAAATTATCACGCATGGTGTCACACAATGTTAGTGACAATATCTATGGTTATGCTGATTAAATTAATTATGAACTGATCTACTTCGAATGAGATTCTCAACTTAATAGTCACCATCGCAGTACAATTGAGACATATTTCAGTTATTTTATTGAATACAATCGCGTATTGCAATTTTCTTGTTGTTTCTGACTAGTAATTTTTGGGCCGCTGCTTAAAAAAATATTATGACTATCTTATCTTAAAGATTGATCGTCGTGTACTCGTATATAATGTCTTGTGACTCTTGTCTTGGACTTATGTGCTAAAGTTTCTGTATCATTCGACAATGTATTTGTTACTCAAATGTGATCATAATTTCGGATCACTTTGATTGATTAGGCTATGTACTTTGGTACAACAGCCTAAATAATAGTAATAATTGATACCAGAATAATCAATTGTTTGTAAATCACACATGATCTCAAAAGGTTATTACGCAACGTGGCAGGTTTCTTTGAAGGTAGTTGAGTAATTCGAAACTGACGGACGGGCAATTGGTCAGTTCGAGCTCGGCTAATTTTGGTGATCGTACCAAGCATAAAAGGCTTCGCATGGTTATCTGATGACAACCTGCAATCGATAGGCTCGTCATAGTCCTCATAGATATGAGAGTCTCTAAGCCTAAGTCGGTGATTTGTTGACACCAACGAAGCGATAATACGTGCAAATTGGGCATAGTGCTCAGATATCCAAGTCCGACATCGGTCACATGTATGCATCTGAGATAAAAATAATGAAATGTAAGACGGAAGCATTGACAGGCAGTTTCAGTATGTGTGCTAATAACAACATGCGGATGATAGCAAAAATATTTTGTACGGTCCACTTACCTATCGACGATTAGTTCGTTGAGTGAGTCACTCAGATCGCAAGCAATACATTCGAGAGCAGCATCTGTGATTTTTGAACACCAACTGATATCAAGTCTACGTAAACAATGTGCATGTTCGGCCAGTACCTCGATCCCCTCATCACTGATCTGATGACATGAATGTTATCGTGGAGAAAATGATTTGTCTAATGTTAGCATTTATGATGTTGAAATATAAAGTAAATGTAGTGTCACTACTCACTTTTGAGGATCCCGACAGTGACAACACTTCAAGATCGGGGAATACACGTGAGAGCATAACAACGGACTCATTTGTGATTTCCTTGCAATTAGGTAATTCGAGAACACGTAATCGCGAATGGGTTAGTTGCGATTGCAAATAATCCATTGAGGCGTCAGTTATATGATACGATTGCAGAGTTAGTTCATCGAGTTGGCTTAAAACTTGATGAATGCGGGTTATAAAACCATCTGCAATATTGATACAATCTGTGACGCACAATTTGTTCATATGTCTGAGCGAAGAGAAATTCAGCGAGTTTGTTATATCGTTGCATCCAGACAACTCAATTGAGTTCAAATTAGGTAAGGCGGACATGAACACTTCGACACCTTTGTTAGTGACACTCTATTGGTCGTTGTTTTCGGCACAATGAAGTCAAATTTAAAAAGGATAGATGGTATTAAGTTTGATCCTTGAATAAACACAAAGTTCGTGCAATAACAATAGGTATTTTTTGACCTACCGAGTTGGTTATGCTCCCGTATGTAATTCCACGCAGCCTACTAGCCGGTATGTTGGTTATGAAATCTATGATATCTTCGTCGCTAGCGCCTAGATTACATGATTGAGAAGAGGTTCATCAATATCAGTTAGGTGTTGATAATCATAGATAGCTATAGATAATTGATATAATTAAATGTTACATACCGAGTAAGCATATAGAATCGAAATTCCGTTTATCAAATGATTCGTACAATTGCACTCGTCGCTTGTCCAACGATGACGCAACACTACCAGTTGACGAGCCAGTATGTGACATACCGCTGATCAAAGATGCCGACGATGTAGATGCTCGATTGGTGGTAGTCATTGGCTCATTGGACTTTGACACGGAGTTTCTTTCAACGACTGGATTATCAATCTGTTGATGTTGCTGCCGATTGACTTCGCTGTCATGCATATCATTATTGTTTATGTCAAGCTCCTCTGAGATCGTGTTAGGTTTTGAATTGTGGGCCCTCATGATATCTTGACTGTGGAATGCTTCATCAAGTTCATCTAATTGGGGTGATGGTGTTACTGAACCAGGAGGTGATGGCCAATCACTGGATTGTCGATGCGCGTCCGATTTAATTGATTGCTTTGTATCGTCAACATTGTTGATTGAACTGGTTCGACACGTCGAATTTGTTGTCGAATCAGCTACGACGTTTGCACGGAATCCGTTGATAGTTTGTTTTGAACATTGTTCACTTGTCGCTTGTAAGCTATACTCGCGTCGTAATCGATGACAATCAATCACCATCACCAAGTCACGCCAATAGTGTGGATGGCTGTACAATTCATCGCGCCATAATTTACACACTTGTGCCAGCTGACAGCAGTCGATTGGTTCGAAATATTTGAAAAAATGCTTATGGAGAAATCGCGGATCAGCGAACAATTGCTGAATCGACTTGCATTCGTTTGCCGAATACGCTTGGCGTTTATCTAATGCCAGTTCATCCCATTCGATTGTCGGACTTTTGTTGCATTGATGAGGAGTGTTGTCAACATCATCGAGTTGCACATCGTCATAGTCTATCGAGACAGTGGTTGCTCGAAATATGCCACTTGGTATTCGATGGTTTGTTTTAGGTATCAACCGTGCCGTTACAGGTGGAGCAGCATGGTTGTCTTTGATTGTGTTATTGCTGCTGCTATTATTAAGGGTGTCAGTTGCGCAGGCATCATCTTTGACGACATGATTTGCATTGTTACTACTGTTGTTGTTTTGATTATTGTTGTTGAACAGCTTATTCTGTAGTTGTTTGATTGGTGACGATTTGTTATTAGTTATCAACTTTTTACCTCGATTCACTTGCGAAGCTTTGGCTGTTCCATTCTCATGTTGCTGTTTCGATACATCTCGAGTATTATCATCAGAGGTGTCATTTCGAGCTTTCAGTATATTCAAATACTTGGCAAAATGCTCAGATGCAGGCTTTTTTTGGCCAAATAAAAAATTAAGAAGATGACACGAGTCCATCGCTGAACATTAGGTGTCGTTGTTGTCGTATTGATCCTTGCCGTTTGTTGCATCCAATCAGTGCTGCACATGCCTCAGATAATAATCTCAAGCTATTGAGTTCATATTGATACGTATAGACCATATCTACTGCCGACAATTCATTATTTGACGAATGATTCGAAAACAATTTCGAATGAGCAGGCTTAGTTTCGATCAATTGTACCGGTGATAGTTATTGACCATAAATCTTTTGTTATATCTTCAACGTTTCTCTTGTACATAAGTGTGCAGTTTCAGTATTGTGTTGATAGCTAACAATAGTTATTTGTCGAGCTAATGAAAAAGTGGGATGTCTAGCCATAGAATGAGTCCAAATGACATGATGATCGGCATCAACGCTTCGTGGAGGGCATTGTAATCGAAATCCTAATTGTCAAGCAGTACTTTTGTTGCCGTTGTTGTGCTTGACATCTGTAATTGACATCAATAGTAGAATGAATAACAATAAATAAAAGAATTCAATTCAGATAAATGAGGAAAATTATTATACGAGCAGCCAAAATATTTGCTATGAATCGTGGAGGTGCTCGATTTCTTCGAATATACCCAATTACTACTTGTCGAGTCTATCTGTCTATCGGTGTATGTCAATCTGTTATAATACGATCGGTATCACTAAATGGTTGCTACCGCCGATTCAACACTAGGCAACATTTCTTTATGCCCTCTTACTGAATGCAGCATCGACTTCCTTCTTTTGAAACAACGGAGTTCCCCAGTTGGCCCCTGTCATTGTGTGCCTGTGTTCATTCGTCGTATCTGTCTGGCAGCGGTGTTGGCCCCACAAAGCTAACAAGAGCACAGCTATTAGAGTCACACGAGCAAGAGAACAAGAAAACACGCACATATACGCGCATACACACACTCACGCACACGTAGTCATTCCACATGTTTCTGCTGCGACGAACATAAGCGGCTCGTGCTCGTGTTAAAAAGAGGGGCACCAAAAGGGGGACACCCCAGGGAATACAAATTCACTGGCACACGTCGCAATCAGGCAAGCAAGTAAGCTACCAAGCAAGCAAGCAGGCGAGTCAGTACACACACATGAACACAAACCGTGCGGCTGAATCGGCGTGCAGTAGAAGGCGCGCGCGAGAATGATACCCGTTGAGGCAATAGAATTGAGAGTCGTGCAGTGCCTGCGTGAGCGATGTATGACTACTCACGCAGGCACTGCACGATATCCAGTTGCCATGATGTCTCATACTCTTTTTGCACGCTTTGCGAATGACAACATAATCGGCGCAAAAATTTTTACTCCACTTCCAGTATGGTGCAATATTATAATTGCACTCGATTGAACGCAGGAGAAGCCAAAACGAACGAAACAAGAACGAGCTGGCGGAATGACGATTGATGATAAAAATTCGATGAAAAATTGTTTGTGAGCGAAAAAAAAAATAAAACCAAAAAGAATAAAAAAAATCAACTCCAGGCACATCTGCCTCTATAACATACACATCGGCGTAGATATTGAAAGGAAAAAGAAGTGAAAGAGCACAATCAATTTGTTCTGTGTTCTTTGTTTTTTTTCTATCGTTTTGCTAGTATAAGCGAGGTGTATTCGCTCGGTTGCTTCAAAATAGAACCACGGTCTTTGATTGTTCGTTTCTAGGCCATTCCGAATACTTCGAGTTTAAAATTGAGCCTGAGCTTGAGTTCACCAGAGGCGAATCAAAACATTCTCTCAATCAAACTTATTGACGCTCTTTAAGAGTTCACACCTCAGACAACTAAAGACATTGAGAAATAAGTATTATTCCCCAATTGCACTTAGTCACGTAGATGCCAAGTGAGACATCGCAAGTTTGTCGTGTAGTTCAATAAATTAAGTTCATTAAGTTGAAGCTAGATGTCTGATTAAAACGCAACGAGTTCATTAAGAAACGAGTCGGAGGAAAAGATGAAAAGCATAAGCTCACTATTGATGTTCGTGGTGGTCGCCGGCTTTGCATGGCTGGCCACCACGGTATGTTACATTAAGCCTGTTAATTGTAACGGAGATACTGGATACTCCATGGCATTTGGATTGGCGCACATGGATTGTGGCGTTCGCGAACGAGAATCTTGAGCGAATTATGGAGGAAATGAAAGAGAACTTGGTGGAATCGTTTCTCGATGACGACAAAGGGTATGCGGATGAGGAGCAAGTGATCCAAGTATGCCGCAATGAAACGAAATCACTAGAGACGATTCGCCAATATTTGAATTTCGTGAAGGATTTAAAAAAGATCAAAAATGGTGAAACGGTTGAGGAGCAAAAGGAACAAAGTAACTCATTGTCGCGCTGTCTCAACGAGTACAAAGAGTTCCGTGAGCTCGGTATCATAATGAAATAGGCCAACAATGTTTGTGATCCGAGCCATATTTCAGAGATAGTTCGATTCCACAACGATTACATTGAGCCAAATAGTTCAATTCTCGAGACAGTGCCAGGCTTGAAACGACGCCACTTCGTGCCCCATTTTTTCACAAAATATGCACATAAAGTGGCGCAAGTTTGTCGCGGCAACATGATTCCACACTTGCGAATGATCAATTCCAAACTGACCGACGAAGATTTGTATAGAATGCTATCGTGGCGTCGTCCGGGTGCGACGAAAAAAATGAAAAGTGAGGATGCCGCTAAGCTGACCGATTCAATTAAAGATATAGATGATTTGGAGTTTGTAGCGCCGCCGCTCGATTCGTATGACGTCATACCTGTCATATATCTCGAGAAAAAGCATTATGACGAGGCCAAATATAGGCAGAACTTGTGCGTCAAATATCGTGCACTGTTCAGTAACACCATTTTTCCTGTGGTGCGTCTGGGTAATATTGGTTATCACTGGCATTTCAGCCCGGAATGTGAAAAGAACACCGATTATGATGCCGCAATGTATCGCACCTGGCTCTCGATTACGTTCGTGTGCATACCAACTCTGTACACTCGTTTCGAAACATTGTTGCCTGAAGAGGAAAATGAAATTGAAAAGCTCAAACAAAAGTTAGCCCAATTAGAGGCTGGATCTAATCATAAATCTTCATGGGAATCTAGTGAATCATTATCATTCATGCCTCAAAAGATTGAATTCGTAAGTGTGAATAAGGAGATAGCTGACGATCCTTCAAAGTTGCGAATCGAAGATCAACCCCCTGCAGTTGAATTCGACGATAACAAGATTGACATGGAGAAAGTACTTTTGACCAAAAATGAGATCAAAGAATCATTAGCTTATCTCAAAGCTTACAACAAGTCTGTTGCGTTCAAACGATTGCGCAGCAATTTGAACGATTTCCATCACAAATTGTTAGCCAACGGACCGCCTGGTTCGGAGAATTATTGGGACCGATTGAGGGTCAAGATCAAGAACCTTGTTGATCCTAAGCCGGGTGAAGAGAAGTCTACCTTTAAATGGGTGCTCGGTCATATGCTCACTACATTGGGTCTTATGTCTGCAGTGGCCACTGTGGGTGGGTTCACGTTCTTTACCGTGACATCAGGTACATTCAACGGTTAGAATTCGCAGTGGTGTATGTCGTAACTATGGCTCAACTTCAGTTAGTTGAATCAATCAGTGTCATGATCGTCACATGTCTAGACATTAACAGTCTATATTCAATGATTGACAAATCATATTGAAGTCTAAACTCATTCATTAAAGTATCAGAGCAAAATAGCGAGCTTTGCCTCTCCGATCATTCAATTTTGCTGCCCTTACTTTTCACATCCATTTTCCAAGTTTCATAAGACGCCTGCATTATAGCTTGTTATGCTATGCACGTAGTTCTATTATGAAAACAGGAAATAAACAAGTATTCCAGGCAGTGCAGTAAAGTGCGCTCGCTGCACATCGAATCCAAGCATTTTCCAGGATGCGGCCAGTCAGCCATTCTTTTCAAGTGCTGTGTACTTGCACTGATCTAGGCTTGGACCAAAGTGCATCAATCGATGTATTTTGCTTTGACGGGGTCTCTTTGCACACATTAGCAAGACACATCAATAGCAGAGGCTCTGGTTCGATCCATATGTCTGACATATGCAATTCATGTTCGGTAGACAGGCACGCAAACGACAGACAGTCTGTTACAGACAGACGGATGCCAGTCGCGTGATACTCTATATATTGCTCTCTCAGGCTATCTACCTGCAAAAAAGCTCCAATAATAGATGGGCAATGAAGCAAAGCGGTGCAAGCGGGTGTTGATTGTGCACTTAGTTTTACTTTTACGCACACAAATAGCTTGAACTGACCTGGAACAAAGAAGAACCGCATCGGAAACAATGAATCTGCTATAACGCAGACAGAGAAATCTGCCTATGATATGAATGTTGCGATCTATGCTGATTGTACAGCATTCGCACTTTCCCTTCCAATAATGGAATCGAAAGTTAACAAAGCGCATTCTTTACTTGGCGGAGTGATTTTTCGCCAAGATCTTGAGGATGATATGTGCATCGAGATGCTATTGTTGAGTGTATGTGTGTGTGTGTGCCTAAGTCTCCCGATGGGACTGAATACATCAACAACTATAACTGCTTCAAGATCAATGTAAGGTTAACAAACACAGAACAAGCCAGTGGCACAAATAAATCTTTCTATAAGTGAGAGTTATTGGCGCGAGATTTGTCTGACCTTTGAGTGGGTAGCCGTTTTTTTTGCTGTTGCACGATTCACACTCTTGCTTTAGAGATTTTTTCTGACAATATACTGCCGAGCAAGTCTTTAACATGTCGAGTGAGTTCAATTTAATTCTTACATTGGTGAGATCACGTCAGAATCGTACTCAGGTTCGGATTCTCTGCTGCTGTGTGTGTTGTGAGTGTGTGCGCGTGTTTCATGAACGCAAACAAACATACTCTCTCCTTTCTCTTTCCTTTCCTCTTCCGTTTACATCTATCTGACGAGTCTAAGCAAACGAAAGCACTAAAGTGCTTGCACAGTTCGTTGGAATTCGTCCGTGGTATCGATTGGCGCACTATTACACAGGCTTTGCTTGAGGCCCAAGCAAATTATCTGTCGCCGCTGCTGTCAACGTCGCTTTGAGCGGCGCGA
This sequence comes from Fragariocoptes setiger, assembly GCA_019968535.1. Taxonomy (NCBI): domain Eukaryota; kingdom Metazoa; phylum Arthropoda; class Arachnida; order Trombidiformes; family Phytoptidae; genus Fragariocoptes; species Fragariocoptes setiger. Next base: position 5,378 of record JAIFTH010000723.1, on the reverse strand, counting down.
CAAGCAACAAGGAAGACCGTGTAACACTGACAATGTTATCAGAGACGTCACTCTTGCTTTTTTACATCTAGCTCGTTCAATGTGGCGTGTCACATCTAGCGGAATCCTAGACCTTTTGCTTTGGAGCGTTGGCATCCCACAATGAATTGAAAGCGACAGTTGTGAGCAGTGAGACGGGACCCGGGCAATCAGCTCGATTCGTATTGCTCGTGTCAGTGGCGGCATCATTATAGTAGCATTGCCATTGTCAGGTGAATTTAAACGAAATAGGATCAACCGAGTTTATCTCGTGCATTGAGCATGTCATCGCCAACACCAAAAGCGACTGCTGATCATCTAGATTTTATATAAATAAAACTAAACTTCTCGCTGTTGCTGGAGGTAAAGCTTGTTAATCTGTCGACTTATAGATATTTTTCTTCTTTCATTTCATTCAGTGCGATGTAACTTCTTTCCGACACCCTTGATTGAGCACCCCTGATCTTAGAGAATATTTCAGGCTCTTGGTGCTTTTCATTTTAACATGCTCATGGGTATCTCTCCCAGCAACCAAATCAAACTACTAGCGCACTCTGATGAAAAGCCGATAGTGTGGTGTTCGGCTTAGCCACGGTACCGGTGAAGTTGTGCTCGAGTCTTTCATTAAAACATCTCAATACGGATGACATATCACTTTCAATGTGAAGCGTCGCGCCATCGAAGCTTTCATAAAGTTTGAGTTTCAGACAAGAAAATCTCGTGAGAATAAGAGAACGATTATTAATTCAGTTTGGTGTTACGCCCGGCAGTCACTGAGCACATCCCTTCATCACATCTTTTGATTCAATTCGGCCAAAAAGTTACCCTTTTAAGATGAAGTTCACAGAAGCAGCACATTGCTTTAGCTCATGCATTAACCTGTGAGGCTTTGAAAAGGAATAAAAGACAAATCCGCGCTCGACGATACGTACGACAGACGATACGTAAAGATGTTCTTAGCCAAAGAGAGATCCAATGCATCCGATTCGTTGGTTTGGCCCTGCAATGGCATTCACTCACTCATAGTTATTCAGTCCAATCAAATTCTACTCGTATGATTTCTAAACTGACAAGTTTGAATGTAAATCTGATATTATTAAGAATTTTTGAATATGATGGGCATCATTAAATTGTAATTATGCCTATGACACAAACTAGGACGTGATTGTAGCCTAGCCATGAGGTTTTTGAAATAATAACATCGGCTTCACAAGACCATTCAGTGGTGCGTGTTTAATTGAATTATGTGTGTTGGAACAGGAAAAAGTGCATTCATTGGAGATCGTTATATGAAGAAAAAATTGAAAACAAAACTTAGATAAACTGGACATAATTTGCCGGCACTAAACCGCGCCGACCATTGAGCAAACCCTCAAGCCAGCCGACTTCAACCGAAGGGCGAACTGTTGCACGAGATCATAATGAAAACAATAGAAAAAGAGTTCAAGATTATTATCTGTAAGGTTCGATACGTCATTCCACAGAAATTTCCAGCCTGTGTGCAGTTTACTTACCGTCTGTGATAATTTCATTGGGCCCAAAAGAGAGTTCCGATTCAGAATCAGCTACACAAGCATACAGTGTTCGCACTATGTTTGATGGATATTGGATCGGTGTTTTGGCAGGAATTGACGGTGCATAGAATGAATGTTGCGACATCTGATTACTTTGGTTGTGACTATGGTTAATGTGATTAAGTTGTTGAAATTCTAGATGCTCATTTTGTTGCTGTTGCTGTAGCTGTTGTTGTTGTTGCTGCTGATAATGTGTATCGAATGCATAAAACTGGTGTGGTTGTGTTGGTTGGGGTGGCATTGTTGCCATTGAGGGCAACCCTAGGATTGGCATATTATGTTGGCTACTATGTATGGCATTAGCACGTAACGTCACTGTTGATGCTGTACTGACAAAGTCGTTCGCTCCACTGAATATCTTATCACACCCTTCTATCAATACATTTACAACCGTATTTGAGTACTTTATGTCCATTATGGCTGATATAGACTCTTGTTGTGACTTCAACAATGTGGGCCCGAAACAAATGCTTAAATTTGAAACTGTCATGAGGTTCTTTTCCGAGTGCAATGATACATTTCTGAGGTGACGGATAAGTATAGATAGCAATGCATAGTTCCGAGGCGGTAATTGTGATGTCAGATTGTCGATCCTGGAAAACCTCAAGTTTTTATCCGTAAGTTCTGCATTGAGAGGTCGAAAGCACATGACATACCTCGTATTAGCACAGATCGGAATGCAATCTACATATTCAACGATTTAGTTAAAGTCTATACTCACTTGCGGCTTCCACATAAGGAACATGCAGCCTGAATGTCAACAAAGGCTCAGAAAGATTTCTCAGGTAGTTCTTGAGTGCACTGGTGATTGTCTTGGTTTCCCATTCGATTGGATCGCTGAAATCTGGCATAGAGATAGCACCCGTGATTGGATTGACATTCTTTCTATCTAGACATATTTGCATCAGGCGTGATACGCGCGAATTGACACCAACGACTCGATAAAGCCCTTGGTCGTCCAATCCTCTTGACTCGATGATTGTGATACATTGACGCACGAAATAATAACCAAGCTCATCAAGTTGGCACTCACAACGGGTCGGGCATCCCATCCCTCTATACCTGTGAAATGTACCTACGATGAAAAAAATGTGGTCCGCCTAAATGTCATCCAATGTCTGTCATGCGAGACATTTCTGACACAAACATGTAATTCGGATTCTTCGTTTGACAGGGAATCAATGGAATTCGTAGTGGCGCTTATTTTGAACGTAAAATCGAGCGCGTGACTCAGCTGGCGGACGAACAATTCATTTATTTACATTTTTTTAGTAAATGTCATTTGTTTATCAGCATTAGATTACCAACTCTCTTCAGATTATCATTATGGCTCTCCACGACTTTAGACATGAACCAATTACGAGACCAAAATCGTCTAATCCTTTTATTAATCCACGTATCAGTCGTACGATGCTTAGTTTACAGGATGAACTTAATTCTAGACGCTGTACTATCGAGAGTCTCCCAACACACGAGACCAGAAATCAATTCATCCAAGTTATAACCACAATTGTTCACGGATGTGAGAAGTGTAGAGTGGATTCACTCTTCAACCATCATTGCAAATTAGATAACCGGTTCACGCGATACCCCTTCAGCATACAAAATTCGTTGGATGCTTACGTCGATTACCGTCAGATCGTTCAATTCTTCTATCAAGTTTATCGCACTATCGCTCCTACTCAAACGTTGTTCGGTTCACAGAAAAACCTCCGATTGTTCATGTTACATATGAAAGAATTGATTAGATGTGGACGAAGGGTACCTGTGAGGTTGGCCGACTTTATTGAAACCCCTGGCTCAGGAATGTGTCTCGAGCAGGTTCCATGGCTATCGGTTCATACAGAACCAATTAGGTCGAACATATTCTATTCCGTCCTCATGTTATTGATTAAGATCTATTTGATAATCATCGCCAACTATTTTTACATCACTACCAGCAACTCTCACAGTGATAGAATATTCTACTACCGATATGACTTATGGGCCAAAGTTGCGACAAAGCAAACGAAAATCTACATCGAGCGCGGCATCTTCGAGCCGGTTGTGTTAGACTCAACTGCCAAACCCTTGTTCACGATTTCAAATCTGAGATTTATGTTAAAATCCAGCGGTCTTCGACCCATTGGCTCGATCATAGGAGATAAATTTAAGATTCGAGACGCAACAAATAAGTTTTATGCTGTCCTTCGTGCTGTCGAATCACTTGTCAGTCGGCAACCTGTATTCAGTCTTGATCTCATGCTCAAAGAGCTTAAAAAGTGCCGCCAAATGTGCCAGATAACTCAATGTGATCCATTGATTGTACGTACAGATATTGCAAACTTTTTCGCCAGCATTAACCAACAAAAGCTAGTTGATATCATCAAAAAAGAAGTTCCCAAGTTAGCCGATGAGAACGGTCACATCATAATAGAAAAGTATCAACACATATCTGTCTTCACTGCCAGAAGTAGAGCTTTTAAGAAACCTACATATCTTGTCAAATCACCCCTCATCAAAATAAGTCTAGATCACAATTGGGAACTAATGGAGACATACAAGCTTGATTACAAGGCTCTCATCGACGTGTACCTCAAACCTTACGTCATCAAACCGATCATAAAGTGTTCTCCGAAGGGGAAGGTCGGCCTCCGTTTGCTTAGTGGTTTACGTCAAGGTGCCTCTTTGTCACCGATATTATCATCTATATATTTACGTGCTGCATTCACTGAACATTTGAGCGATATTATAGACAGCAATGACTGCCGAGTTTTCCAGTACGTTGATGACATCATGTTTTTTTCGTCGAATGCTGAAAAGTGCAAAGCTTTCTTGCACGCAATGCTCAAAGGTTTTCCTGACTATTCACTGAGGTCGAACATCGATAAGCTTTACACAAATTTTCGCATCACAGATCAACAACAGGATCATTTATTAATCAAGAAATTTGTCGTTTTTTATAGATACAAGATTGACATCCGAACATTTGAATGTCGTTATGATTATCGTCATTATGGCAACGTAGATCTCGAATATTCGTTCCTGTGCAGCCCGTATTCCAATTATTCAGATATCTTCCGTCTAATGAAAACTTATCCGCGAAGGTACATTTCTTCCATCATAATTGACGGTGAACTGAACACGCACAAAACTATTGTGATCAATTTATTCGAACGTATGCTCCTCGCATCTTTTCGTGTCGCGACAATTATTTTAAGATCCTTGATATTACGCCAATACAATATTCCTAGCCTCAAGACACTTTGCAGCCAATCCGCGACAACGGCTCGATACAATCACCCACGATTCATATACGACAGAAAATTCCTCCCCAAGATGGTCTCTTTTCTGGCACAACGTACGGTCAAAGTTTTGGAATCACAGGCTGGTTGCCAGCTCAGATTTCGAGATTTTGAAACCAAATTTATTGTGTGTGTGGCATTCGCTATCGTTTGGAGTCATCCGCGTTTAGTGAGACGAAAGTTCGAACGGGACTCGATTGAGATTTTGCGGAGAAAGATCTTGTCCTCCTGTGACGAACAAGCGCGAAAAGAAATGATTGAATTGGAGAAACAATTAAGAGGACACTATTATAAAACTCAGTTCCATTGCAATATGATCCTGTCTTGATTGATGACTCTTAAATAAATTAACTTTGGTCGGCTTATTTTTACCCTCAAAAACTTTCAAGACTCGGTACCTCACTTCAGCAGCTAAAGCTACCGAAAAGTTCAGCTTATTGTTAGACACTGTGAAGAATTGACGCTTCCACGCCAGATGTCGCTGGCACTCAACGGTTTGCCT
>JAIFTH010000722.1:0-17985 GCA_019968535.1 Fragariocoptes setiger | reverse complement strand
CACACACACACACACACACACACACACACACACACACACACACACACACACATTGCATCGAGCGATACTCGATGCAGATGATTCGATTGCTTTTCTCTTGTCACCCGGTCGTCACATGGCAAGCACTTATTGGCTATTGTTGTTTTTGAGTCCCGACGACTATATTCGATCGACTCCTCGAATAGATCCAAATATTCGAGAAGATTAACAGTTACAGTACTATTGTATTCTCTGGGCTGAGATTCTTATTGATTGGCGAACTATCCTTGGTTGTGGGTTCATTACTGACCTCTGAAGGCGAGAGCGGTGGAAAAACAGTTGGAGCGTTGTCATGAATCAATTGTCATGACACACACACTCAGCAAGCACTTGACGTGATGTGATTGCTGAGTGACCTCAAATTAGGCCACAAAACATCATCACTTTCTATTCTCACTTCTATCCAACAATTTAAGTTTCTCTGTTGTTGTGTCTGATGTCCATTCGTGCATTACGGACTTTGTGACATTTGTCGCTGTTGCTGTTGCTGTTGCTGTTGCTGTTACTGTTACTGTTACTGTTGCTATTGTAGGCACTGGCGCTGCTGTGACAGAGCAGATGTGATGCAAGCAATGCATGTAATGTGCAATGGACTGTATGTATGTGTGTCCGTCTATGAACAGCCGATGCATTTAGTTAGTTATCAGTGATAGCAGCAACAATTGTCAATCAAGGTTTATTCGTCGCGCAACGCCCATGTTGCGTCGACTTTGTGTTTATTAACGTTGCAAGCGAGCGAGAGAACAAGCGAGCAAGTAAGCAATATTGTCAAAGCCATAGTTGTCTGGCCAGTGTGCATTGGCCACCACAAGCAGCTTGCCAATGTAACGCTGACATGTGTTGGCAATGACGCCAGAGTGTACTGGCTAGCGTCCAGTATATTCGGCTACTTTATTTTTATTCGGCTTTGTAGCTAGTGTGTGGATAGACCATTTTTTCCCTAGCGAAATGCGCATGCGCATAAGCAACAGGTGCCGGCCATCGGCAATGTAAAGGTCTTTATTTTCTTTATTTATTATTGCTACCGCTGCTGCTGCTGCTGCTGCTGCTGCTGTTAGTTACACGCTCATATTCAATAGATTGCGGTCAGAAGATAATCAACTTCTGTTGCTACTCGAATTCAGCGAACGTTGAAACTGTTTCGATCAAACTTTCAAAGTGGAAACTTTCGTCTACGAAAAGCAAAAAACTTGCCACGAGATCGATTACTTACGCGATCGGAAATCATTCAGCAATCTTCAGTTCTTCAAGTGTGTATGTGATAATTCAACAAAACTTTACTAAAAATTTACTATTAACAGAAATTACTAAAGTTCAGGTAGAACACAACAATTATTAGAACAGTTATTGCTGATCGTCATTGATTAATCAACCCATCGACGAAATCAATCAACAAAGTCGATCAATGAATAGAAATACCAGCCAGTGGGGTGAGTAAAAGAAGGAAAATAAGAATAAGAGAGAAAACACGTGTGGAATTCAGTAAAATTCAGTCGATTAGATTTATTTTCGTCCGATTCACGCCTGTTTGTCATCAACCAGAGAGACTTCAATTTTCAAATTTAGAACAATAGTGAGTTTGAAAGTTTACAACAACAAGCTTTGAAACATTGTCAATCTCGAAACTAAGCATTGGCAAGTTTGTGACAAAAGCTCTCTCAAGCCACAAGCTTTCCGTGAGTTAATCAACAATGACAGCAACAGCAACGAAAAATAATCGACAAGTAAGCGAACAGACAGTCAAGAGCACAAATGGACAACAAGTGAATCGCGTACGCTAGCAGACTGTAAAATGAGGCGAAGTTAGATGCACAGATTTGGCAAACTTGGAACGGCGATTTTCAACAGCGATTCATAAGTCAAGTCGATGGTGCTGTCGTCTTCGATCAGATTTACATTCAGATAATTCACAGTGGAGTTAAATAAGCATCCAACAGTAGTGTATGCAGCATTATCAATAGCTCGAATAACTGTAGCTGAAAAAGAGCAAAAGAGAAAGTCACTTTCGAACAAACGTTGAGCAATCAAAGTACATTGAGGATGGCCAAGCATCGTCCGAGCAAATGGCAAGCGAACGGCAACTATAAATGAACGGACGAGCGATGACTAAATGAAGTTGAAATGAAAAGAAATGAAGTTTTGCTGTTGGTTATTGATTCGAGGCACGCACGCACTCGCTGGCTCGCTTACTCGCGATATTCGCTAGCAATTGAAGCAAGCGAATGAACGTACAGGATGTACACTTGTAATTATAATTTACTTGCAATAATCAAGAGATAGAAAGAAAGAGAGAAACCAGTGAAACCTGACAGGTTCGTTGATCTTTGACTCAACTGATGTTTGACTCACACACACACACACACACACACACACACACACACACACACACACACAAAGGCACAAAGCGAGTGTTGGCAATGCAGTTACTGATGCAAACGATAGCGTCGTCAATCGTTATCGTTGTCGTCCGTCTACTGCATCGACACGACGATAGTGAGACTTGGCTTGCGATAGAGACGACAATGGCGACAACGTTCATGTGCCGACAAGTTCATTGAGTTATTGACTGCCGCGATGAATTGATCAAAGCAAATTTGCTTGTGGTCACTCGCAAGCTGAAGTTTGCTTACAAATGCTTGCGCAATTGCTTGTTGCTGTTGTTGTTGTTGCCGCTGCTACTTCTGTTGCTGGTGCAACGTTCGCGCTCAATGTTTAGCTCATTTATTTCCTATTTAAATGCTGAGAGCACAGTTTTAGCTAGCAATGCTAACTGTAAGCTGCCGTGTGTACCACATACATTGACGTGAGAGCTGCCTGTGTGAGATTGAAGTGTGAGCCGTCGGATTTCGAAGCAATTGGTAGCCACAAGCACACGCATACACGCAAGCACCAGCATCAATAACCAAGATAGTAAGCTAGCTCAACTAACGGCCCACTAAATGCAACAAACTGCGGCTAACTGCGACCACAGTCCAACAACTAACTCGACAGCTCGTGACGCAGCTCTGCCGCAACGCTGACTGTCGATTGCAATAGACGACAGACAGACAGAAAACTCTTTTCTTTGCTTGTGTGTGTGTGTGTGTGTTGTCATCTCGAGATGATGCAAGTGCAAGTCAAACAACGAGTGACCGACTGAATACCACGCAATGTTGTGTCGTGTGTTCATCAATGCAATTGCTACCCACCAAATGATACTCAACTCAACTCAACTCAACTCAGCTGGAACTGCAATTTCAACTGCAACAGCAACGTCAATTTAATGCTGCAACGTAATGCTCAACGTAATGTAATCAATGTCGATCCTGATGCTGATGCTGATGCTGATGCTGATGCAACGAAAGTGAGCCCAGAGAGTGACCGACAACTCAATTCGAACAACTGTTTTCTCTGTTACCTGTTATTCGTGCAATTGGCGCCAAGTTAGACACTAATAGACTGTGTGTGTGTCGTCTATTAGAGCGACTATCACAAAGCGATGTTTGCTGTCGCTTGCATCGTTGTCGTGCGTTTGCAGTCAATGCAAGATCAATAGTCAATAGTTGAGCTTGATCAGGTGTTTAAGACCGTGTGTAATGGACATCACTCACGCCGTGCACCGTGCATGAGCCGTATGTCATGACTCATGAGCAACATGCATACGCTATACGGCATACGACATATGCCATACGGCATGAATAGAATAGAAGAGTTGTTGCTGTTGTTCCATGAAAAAGAGCTCGCCAGTGGCACGCCATCGCAATCACGAGTAGCTCACTTGTTGCTGCGAATCATGTGTTCTGTTCTCTTGCTTTGCTTTGTTCTCGCTGCACAATATGATGTGATGTTTAACTAAGAGAGATGCTAAAAAAGGCTCAAATAGAAATAAGTAGTTATTCGTCATCCATTCTTCAATGGAATAAAGCTCTCTTTTGCTCCAAAGAAGCTGTTCTTTGAGCTCTTCAAACTCTATGGAGCTCAGGTGCTCTGAAACCTTTGAGTTTGTAAACTTAGTGAATTTATAAATTGTTGCTCATTCACTCACCACAAGCTTGTTGTTGTTATTTACGTGCACATTGTTGCTGTTGTTGTGTCATCGATGTGTCGAATTATACGGGAGATACAGCAGACAGATGGACAGACAGCAGCAATGCCACACCACGCCATGCAATGTTTTCGGGAGATCAACTTGCTAGACCTTGCTTTACTGGTGTTCATGTCGTGCAACTGCAATTTAATCATGCTATTTATGTCAATGATCGTCAATAGTCTACATCGCAGTTTGCATTGGTTTGCTCTTCACAATTGCTCTGGCTGACGTCATCGACGATAGCCAGAGCACTAGTCAAGTGATCTTCAGGTGATTGACACAACGAAGACGAGTTTGTTGTCTGCAAATTGCCAGAAAATGCCTCGATTGTGAACGAGGTGCATCTGTGTGAGCATTCACATGCAGTTTGCGGTCGGGCACGGGTTAACGTTAACACGATTGCGTGCCAATTATTTGTTGTGTGGTTAGCTCCATACATGGTTCGCTTCCACTGACCACTGCAACTATGATTGCAAGACTCAAATATGACAGACTATGACGTGTATTGTCATTGTGTTGTTTACTGGCACATTTCAGTTCACACACACACTGACTTCATTTAGTTTTTGAGATCATCTGATGTATTTGTCGTTATGTCCAGTTATCAACAGTTATGTTCAGATCAGATCAGTTCAACGAAGGTGCCGCTGGTCGGTTCAAACACACACAAAGTAAATTTCAAATGGTTAAATACCAAACACGAAATTCTAAATATTGGATAGTAAAAATGTGTGCCTTTGCATCGAGAATGTTTTATTATCAAGTGACCAAAACAATTGGACATAATATTCGACAATCATTCGACAATCTTTGATTATTACATCGCTTTTGATTGTGCAAAGATTTCGTTTCGTTGTCGGTTCGTTGATTTATTTCACAATCAAGTGTCGGCAGTGCCAATGCAATCATTGTTCGATAGTGTACGGTGAGTCATAGTTAGTTTAAGTGTGGGCGTCAGTGATAAAACTACAATTCGCTGTGTGCTTTATTGAATTCCATTAAAAACACATTGATGATATTGCGCAATACATACGTACAATCAGAAACAGTTATGCGTTGTATGCTACGATTGTTGAAAATTGAGATAGAAAGAGAATGAACTAAACTATGGACGGCCGGCGAACTAACAAGTCAACTAATGTGTGCCGACTAATATTTAATGTGGTCGACAAGTCGATGGAGATGTTCATCTCATTTCGTTTGTCGTGTTTGTTCGAAAATGGCTTGAGTTTGGTGGTGCCGCTGGTGGTGGTCATTGAGTATTCTCACAAACATTTAGCTTTGTTTGAAACAGTTTTTTTGATTAGCGGAATGCAATTCTTATGAGCGGATTATGATAAGATTATATTGTTCTTCTGAAGTAGCTGTTTATTTTGTTTTACTCTTCTTTTGATTTTGTCTATCGAATAAGTTCGTTTTGACAATATTAACATTCATCTCACAATCACAATCTATTTGATTTTACATTCACATTCAATTTCAATTGACTCACTAGAAGCAACAATAGAAACTACAACAACAATCATCGATGATGGAGACAAACGAAACAGCGATGTCATGGCGATGAGCAGTAGCAACAGCAAGAGGCTGTCAGCCACTGAGAGATTGCTCAATTCACGACACCAATTTTATTCCTATCGACACAACAGCACTGGCAGTGATAATGATAATGGTAACAGCAGTAGCAACAACCACAACAATAGCAACAACCATTTGTCAAGCGTCACACCGACCAATGATATTGATCAACAACGAAATGATACTATAGCACGATTGATTGTGACACGAGCTAGAGAAAACAAAAAGCGCATTAATCGGTCGTCAGTGGACGCTAGCGATGAATCGCAATCGTGGTCAACACAATCGTCAGTGAGCGGCGACAACAACGAACATGACGAGCAAGAGAATGCTCATGGGCATGAGCATGACCACGACAGCAGCAATTACAACAGCCATCACAATGAGAACAGAATTGCACAACAGCATTGCCAACAAGAGAAACAGAAACAACAAGTACGAACAGCGGTGACCGCGTGGGCAGCTGCCGATGACCTTGCCAAGCAACTAAAACGACTATTGCTAACAACAACACCAGCAACAACAGCACTGTCGAGCAATACCGCCATCGTTGACTCTTGTGACCGCCAATCGTCGTTAACATCGTCGTCGTGGTCGTGGTCGTGCTCGTGCTCGTCGTCGTCATCGTTGTCGTGCCGTCAATCGAGCGCTCATTGCACAACAACAGCTACACCGACACCGACACCTGACATTACTAATCACGCCTGCACTAGCAAAAACTGTAGCGATACCAATAACGCTGGTGGCGAAGCTGATGATGCGCTAACTGGGCGCTTCCAAGACGACATAGCGACAGTGATAGCAGCAACAACGATAACAAGCAACCAAGAGAGGACATGTTGCGTGGGTCGATCACAAAAGCAACACCAACAACAACACAGGTTGCACCCCTGGCAGCAACAACAATTGCCAGTAACAACTTTCACTACTAATTCTGCAAATCCAATCAAGGGCACAGTGCAGAATCTAGCAACAACGACTGACAAGAAACAACAGCACGAATTAGCAATAAATAGACAACAGCAATTTGTAGAGACAGCGTGTCACGACAATTGTGTGCATGCGCTAGCCAATAACTCTTATATTCACACCAATGTGAGAACACCTGCCTCTTTTGCCAATGGCACACCACGCAATGCCAATGATAATCGGCATTCAATTGAAACGATAGACATTGCTAGCACGCCAGTGCAACAACAGTGTGGTCTATGTGTATGTCAGCGCAACAACGACATGCGAGTGTCGAATTTGAGCATAAACTGTTGTTGTTGTTGCACTGAACGATCGTCGAATTGTAGCCACCACCAGCAACATTATTGCAGCCAGCAACCAAACGAACAGCAACAAATGAGTAGCACGAGCAGTCAAGTTAACCTTGACCACTGTTGTTGCAACACTTGTAGCTCTCACCTTATGTGCAACAATGGTATGATTAATTTGCACAACAAACTGCAAGCTGATGTGATGTGCAAAAATCAAATCAAACGAAGCAAAAGTTTGAGTCATCAGTGGCGTATTAGACAGCAACATGCTGTAGTCGATGCAATGTCTCGCGACGACGAACCGCTCGACATGACGGCTCCAATAGCAACTAAATCATTAGCGTGCATTGGCTTTCATAACAACAACTACATGGATTGTTCGACACACAAACACAAGTACAAGCGTAAGGAAGCCATCAGAGGAGACAATAACAATAATAATAATAATAATAACAAAATGATGATGATGATGATGAAAACGAGCAACAATAATATTTCAAGCACAATGGACTGCCACAACAGCAGCGGCAGCAGCAACTATGATCCCGTTGTTGCTGTTCCCGTTGTTCAACGTCACACAACAACAACAAGCAATTGCCGGGTAAGTCAGCCAGCAGCCAAACACCTAACAACAGTCTCTTCCCTTCTCCCAATCGATCGCCATCGCTCGGCAATCGAGTGAGCTCTGAACAACTCGAGAGAGCGAGCGTACGAGCAAGAGATAGATCGAGATTCATTTTCATGGAACAAAGCTACTTTCTCTCTACACTTTGAGCTGGGCAGTTTTCTCGAGCTCAAGCTCAACATCGAGCTTATTGGCTACTCATTTTACATTTTCCCATTTGTTTGCCAACCAATGCTCAAGTGTGTAGCTATCAATGCTGGCTATCTGTGCTGATCTGTCTATCGAGTCATCCATGTCTAGCCATGTGTGTTGTGATGTGAATGATTCACACTAAACTCCAGCACAACAGTCCGAAGCACACAGTTCAGTGCTCAGTCCGGCTAAGTTATCGGTCGGCCAACCGAACTGAAGTAAGCACTGACAGACGAACGAAAGATCGAACGGTCAGCGAACCAAGTAGCACAAGTGCAAGTGAGACAAGTTCCGAACAGAAGCTAAACACAACAGAATCAACTGGTAGACAGACAGACAGACAGACAGATGAACAGAGCAAGCTTGAGCATGTTGTCTGACAAGATTGAAAAATAAATCATCCAAAGCAACAGATAGAGAATGAAATTGCAAAGAACTCGCAGCAGCGCAATCATGGCAACTGCTGCCCACTATTGTTGCCGCTGCTATGATACATCGAGCGCCAATACGATATTCGGTCAGTCAGTCAATTGGTCAGCGCCAACACAGGCACTCGGACAGCTAATCAGCCGGCCAGCTATTAAGCTAGTTATTAGACACCAGCTAGCCATTGTCGAGCACGGGCCAGTCGGCATAGCACGACAGCTATGGAGCTCAGCTCTGTTATTCAAAAGCTTACCTCATCTGTGGCCGCTGGTCGTTGCTCAGGTGTCAGCCGCAAACGAATGCTACTCTTCAAATACGCGACGATCAAGACGACAACAACGATTGTCTGTCTCGACGAGAGCAACAACAGAAAGAAAATTGTCGCCATCGCTAGCAACCGCGAGCCATGGCGACAAGTAAGCGTACACTGCACTTATTGTTGCTGCTGCTGCTGCTGCTGCTGATGCTGTACCAAACATCAAATTAGTCGAGACGCTTCAGGCTCGGACAATCTTCTGAAGACTCTAGAGTCTAGACTTTCGCTTCAAGCATCTCGAGAAACTTGTCGATTTCGAACAGATGATTTGATTTCTTTTTCTTTTCTTTTTTGCCATCGGTGATGTGGCCATTGGTACTGCTGCTCGGTCTATAGCAGTTTTTGCATGTTTGGTATTTGATGTTCAAATCTTCGTTGCTGGTTGGATTTTTGAATGCAAATCCAAAAGAAACAGATCAACAACATTCATTACAAAATGGAAAAAAGAGATCGAGAGCAACATTCAACGAGAGACTTTTCTCGTTGAAATTAAAAGGAAAAAAGTCTATTTGAGGTTTGAACAACTGAGAGTTACGTTTGAAGCTACTACTTGCATTAGTAATAACATGAAAAGAGTTTCCTGTAAATGAAATTGTTTCGAGCGCACAACGCATTCGATGAAACTTTCTTCGTCTAGTTGTATCTTGTTTTCGTTCTCGTTACCGTCCCGTTATTTTTTTTCATATCTAAACACTTTTTTCGCCCAATGTTATACTCGTCGTATCTTCTGATCATCTCGCCAGTGAGATTTGACTTGAATATAGCATTAAATTTTATTTGTAGCTTATTACTTGTGGAGTGTGTGTACTGTTTCACATGTGTACAGTTTTTTAAGCACCGGCAATCTGACAAGTTGTGGCGACACAATCGACAGTTAATTCTTGCTGCGTCGTCTAATGTCTATTCGTCCACTCGTTTGTTTGACAATCTGTTTGTCAATATATGTCGTGATATCTCGCCAACAAACAAAAAAACAAACGAAAAACACGTGAAGGGTCAACACAATCTAGCTAAGTCATCATCACCACCATCTCAATAAACATACACACACATAATATTAAAGTATGAAATGAGCGAGATATGAAAGAGCTTTTGTCAGAAGCGTCGAGATGTCAAATTTTCAAATTGACGTCAATTGACGTATCCATTGTTGAATTTTGCTTGTTGATCGCAGAAAGGAAGTCAACGCACAATTGATTGGATGGTTAAATAACTGCTTGCTTATGTACTGATTATTACGTGCATGTGATTGTGATGCTGGCTCGCTTGTACACAGCCTTGCCAAAATAAACAGCTATTACCTGCATCAGCTTTCTGACAGTTGCACTTGGATTGGAATTATCCAAGTTAAACTAGAGCAACATTATTATTACTGCCATCAAGGTATCAGGCTAAACCATAAGAGACTACAGCTAAGTCAGCAATCAATTGAGCATGAAAATCTAAGTATGCTAACTGTCCTACCGAATGAGTGATGTGAAAGTGAGAACGTATTAAATGAGAGCAACAACAGGTAGAGAGATCAACTTCTATTTATTTATTTTCTCAATGACCACTTTATTATTATTATTTGTTTGTTCGTCTGTTTGTCTGCCTTCCTGCCCGCCTGTATATCTGTTTGTTTGTTTGTTTATTTGTTGGTTAGACCTTCCGCTGTCGCACGGCTCGAGTTGAGCTCACTTTCTTGTTCAATGATTGTAGTCCAGTTGCAAACTTCAACTTTCATTGCTGGAGCACATCTATGCGCTGATCTGTGTGTGACACAACTATTGACTGCAAACTACGATGAACAAGTGAGCCAGCATCACATAGTTGATAGTTAATGGAACTATAGTTGAAATAAGCGAGTGAGTGATTGATCAATCTCCGATGATTTTTAGTCAGTGTTGAATTGAATATTAATGTGTGAGTGTGTTGTGGTTTCGGATAGTAGTAATGTGATGAGTGGCGATCGAGCGATTGCGAAATCAATTAGATATTTAGCTCACTATTTGTCTTTTGGGGGAAGAGAATAGAATTTTTTAAAACTCAACTCTTTTAAAATTTCAACATTACATGTAAACCAAATCAAAGCCATCAGACAGTGGAAGAATGACAAAACAAAACCAGTTGAATAGTTGAATGACTAAATTTGTAACTTTATTTTCCAAACAAATTCTGTCTCTGTTACATAATCACACGCACACACAGGATGGTCGCATTCACAGTTTTGCGAACGCAAGCTCGACCGTCACCGTAACAACATTGTCAACAACAGCGGCCCTCAGTCAGCAGCCAAATAATAAAAATATCTGTAACGACATAGAGACGACGAGCAACCTTACGACAGGTGCCACACCTGAATCACACCTGACACCAGCGAGATATCAGCAACAGGTGCAGGTGCGCTCAACTGCATTCATTAACAGCATGACAGCTTGTGAGCATCCCGTGAGTGCCTGCATGATGGCTGGCACTATGGACTTGTCGTCGTGCCACCGGATACACACAACCACAGGCGCAACCGGCAACCACAATCGGTAAGTTAATCAACAAGTGTAGCTGTTTTTCACAACATTTGACACTAAACTTTTCAAAGTTACACCAACTGTAGATATCAACTTTATGTACATATTAATAACACTCAACTTACTACATTCATTCACACACAACTTGATTTCACTCGAATATATTTGATGCGAATAATTTGATGCTTTGAAACTTGAACAAATTTTCATCTCGTCTGACACAAACAGCATTAGCAGCAAACAACGACAACAAGTGACAGCAACACCGCGCACTAATGCGGTCGCCACTAGTGTCAAGCCATCATCACCGACCAACCTCATTATGTCGGACAGCAACAGTAATCAAACACAACAGCAACTCATTGTTGTCAGACCATTAACACCCAGCGCGCTGGCCACGTTACCAGGCGCGTCCAGCGATTGCTCAATTGTGGACAAAAATGCACGAATCATCAAATGGTTGTATGGTTGTCGTGCCGCCATGGATGCTGCTTCGACAAGAAACGACAAAAACAACAATAATAATAATAACAACACCGCCACTAGTTGTTCAGCCACCAATGTATGAATGTAATGGTTTTGTATGAGCTATTCATACATACGAAACCAAATAGTGTGAATGTTGCAATGTGATAGATGATGAATTTGGGGCCCAATAAATTGAAAGCTTTATTTTGTTTACATTTAAATCTCATATGGTTCTTTGTCGAATGAATTTCAACAAAGAGTCAGACAATCACATCATCGATGAATACTCACAAAAAGAGAACGGCAATCCAGAATCCATGGACACTTGCTTTTTATATTTCTTTATATAAAAATTAGGACCATCTATTGAGATCAAGAGTCTGTGAAGTTGGGAGCACGTTTCTCGACAAATGCACTCATGCCTTCCTTGCGATCGTTTGTGGCAAAAGTGGCATGAAATAGACGCTTCTCAGTGCGCAAGCCTTGAGTCAAAGTTGTATCGTAAGCATTGTTGAGTGATTCTTTGCACATGGCCACAGTCAGCTTCGAGTGTGCTGATATCTCTTCACCAAGCTTGATGGCCTCATCTACCGTTTGTTCGGCCGGGAACACTTCGGCCACCAGACCCCAAGCTTCAGCTTTCTTCGCATCGATCGGTTTACCTGACAAGACCATTTTTTTAGCACGCTGGATTCCAACCAATCGAGGCAATCGTTGAGTGCCACCGGCGCCGGGAATCGTACCGATGGTCACTTCGGGCTGGCCAAATTTTGCATTGTCGCCGGCGTAGATGATGTCACACATCATGGCCAACTCTAGACCTCCGCCTAGAGCGTAACCATTGACGGCCGCTATTGTTGGTTTCATACATTGAGCGACCTTGTCCCAATCGGACAGGAAATTGGTCCTGAAATTGTCGGCGAAATTTTTGCCATGCATCTCCTTGATGTCGGCGCCGGCCGCGAACGCCTTGTGTGACCCTGTCAGCACTATGGCTCCTATTGCGGGATCATGTTCGGCTTTATCCAGAGCTTTCGTGAGTTCCGTAATCAATTCGTGACACAGAGCATTGAGGGCTTGACGGCGGTTCAGTGTAATCAAACTGACACGATTTCTCACTTCGTATAGGACCAACGGACTTGATGTGGACATGCCGCGAACGGCGAAATTCGCCAATCGGCATGTTTTGATTGTCGTGTTGAACAACATTGTGATAATGTCTATGTTATATAAATGCTGGACAAAAAGTATGAGTTCTGACAGTGATTTGATAGAACTTCGACGGAAATCAAAATGGGATTTATCATCTACTATACATGTCACAAATGCACTAGTATAAGTTCGTGGTGAAAATTTTTTTCGATTTAGACAGTTCAACTCCCACTTGAAAGCCAGTAAGAGAAGTGCAAAACCAGCGAATGCTTTATTTTCGACAGCTGTCTGGCACTGCGTTGTCTCTCTGTTTGTGTGTGAGTCTGTACAGTCTGTGAGTTTGTGTGTCTGTGAGCACAAACAACTATCGCAGCATGGAATACTTGTCTTAGATGACACTGTGTAAATAGTATTTTAACTTCAAAAGCACAATTGTACAATGGGAACAAAAATAACAACATGATTAATCCGTATATCTAACGATAGCAAGACTTTTTGATGATCTGATGCGATTCGAAACTCCCTTTGAGTTCTACAACTGCCAATTTCTTGACGCAAGCAACAAACTTTCATCAAAGAGTGGCTGACACGATGCAAATATGATTCGATAGTTGTGGATATGAGATTTGAAGACTGTAGCATACGATTTTTTTTAAAGATTGTTGAATGATTGGATGTTATTTTGAGTGGGTTTCAATTCAAAAAGAGACTATAACTAACAGCTACGACTCGACATACGGAAGTTTTCTGATACGACAAATTTTTGACAAAAACTTTTATTGCTTTTTTACTGTCACAATTTTACGGCAGTTTTTACAGTTAAAACTCAGAGCCGATGAATAAAAAAAGAGCCAGAATGCGCATTCTTTGTTTTCGAGTTGTTGTTTATAAGTTTAAGCCTGGTTTGGTTTAGGTTTTGATTAATGTACGCGAATACCGAATGTTGTTTTGCTCTAGAGCATGGTATCTATGGAGGCGCTTTTTTCATTTTACACCAATTATCATTATTCTGATACGTAATCGATAGTTTCGAGAACTTTCCTGGCGATGCATTTACAATGTTCGTATCCTGACAAGATTGAGGCCAACGATATCTCATCTTGAGTCTTTCCCTCTAGACTCAAGTCTAATATCGTTGAGAACTTTCTAGAACATGTTGATATAAACGACGACTTGTAACTTATCTTCACCGCAGCGACACCGGGCATCCTAGAATCAATCTACAGGTGCGCGCGATACACAAATTCAGTCAAAAAACAGTACATCGAGCTAACTGATTGGCTCTCATTTGTATCTGTAATTAATCAAGACAAGGGTATGAAAGTGCAACGTCATTGAATATACAAGACTGCGAATTTCGAAAATCTTTCAGACTAGCCAATACGTTGAATTTTAGCGACACATGAAACCAATCACGAAAAAAAGGTGTAGAAAAAAGGGTGCGTTCAATATTCTGTTAGATCAAAACGACCGAGCGTGAGACAATGTGGTTTCAGTATTTCCTCTACTCCATTGCTTTGTTATTTCTGTCTGGAATTCTATCGAGTAAACTTGTTAGTTTTTATTGTTTTTCTGACCCGTGTTTACTCATATGCCTGGAAAGAGTTCAGCCATGGACGAAAATTTGCACCATAAAAGTGTGATATATTCATGCTTCGGTCGTTGACCTGGGATAGATGATACTTTTATTGTCTGATATGATGACTCTGATCGATTCTCTCTCCCTTTCTCTCTCTCTCTCTCTCTCCCTCGCTCGCTCATGTCAAGCTAAACATAACGATAACGACCAAGAGCATAATTAATTAATGATTTTCCACACGATCTAAATGAATCAATTGCATCATGTCACATTGACGACCTAATTAGAGGGCTAGCCAGTGCTGTAACAAAAGATTTGTATGAAAGAAATTTTGCTCAAGTTCTGATAGTTTAAACATCAGGGACGTATTATGGTAACACTAAAATGATATCTAGCGCGAGATCAGTTCATGACAGGCGTTTGCTAACTCGAGAGCACGTTTTTGATTCTTAGATTTGCATTTATCACTAACTGACCCGAACTCTTGATCAATTCGAGACTTATTCAACCACCCATCGATCTCTGCAAACCGATACTTGATTGCGTAGAGTTCATGTGCACATGTTCTCGGTCTTTAATGAACTTTTGGTATACTCCGTTCGCTAGTACGCGCCGCGTACCGAATCGTGTCCTTAACAAATACAGTAACTCATCGAGAAACTCCTTACTGAATTCGCTCAAATATTTGTCAGGATTTTCAGCCACAAGTAATAACTGACGTTGATGGGCTTCGCTGCGTTCGTGGCACTTGAATCCGTTGGTTTTTAGAGTGATTCCAGCAGCGGTTTTTAGAGTGATTCCGACGAAAGGTCCTAACAGGAAAGATCTCGGTTTTAGTTCTTTAGCTTTTGAAGGTTATAGTGTCGTACGGTTCTGGCCTATTTTGACTACATTACCAAAGTAGTCTTCTATGACAGTGGCATAAACGTCCTTTTCATTGCCGTTAGAAGACCTTTCACTATTGTCATCGTCGTCTCCATATTCTTGGCTACTTTCTTCGTCGTCTTGATAATTAACATCCATAGTTGAGTTCGAATAATTGGTACCGGTGGTGGCCGTTGAGTCATCAACTGTTGACGCTAGAGCAGATGGCCACACAGTCGACGCGGGTAGTGACGCGGCTAAACTCACTGCCAACATGGCGATTATTATTATAATTGATGATTTCATTTTTAAACCTGAAGATGAAAAGGGTAAGAGAGGATGATTATCAAGCGAATAGACTTACTAAAATAACAAATGTTCAAGAACGGCTGACCATTATAGAGCTAGCTTTACAGCTGCGCGTTCCTTTAAACTTCCAGACTATTGTATTACAATCTTTGGATGAACTTATCATCATCATAGGATCATCGGGAAAACTTTTAACACAGACTACAATATCCTTAAATGTAACGGCAGCTAATTGCTTGTGGCGCGATCGAACACATAGTTGGAGACACAAAACTTTCGGGCACATATCCTGGCTGAGTCTTGATTCTCCTTGCTCAAGAACTTTTGCACCCGTCATAGCATTCTATAATCGAACTACACCGGCTTCACCAACGGTTGCGAAAATTGGATCTGTTACTTTTTTTAGGCTTGGAATCTTTTTGACTAACTCCGGACTTATTAGGGTCATGGATTCGATGCTTTCGAATAGAGGTATTGTACGCCGGATTTCTGCGCTCATTTCTGGTCCGCTAGCTTTTGTCTTGCATTTGCTCAGATCCCAAAGAACAGCAATTTTATCACGTCCAGCGGTCAAGGCAAGATGTTCTCCGGACAAAACCTGTATACTGGTGACAGTGCTGCTATGCGCTTTGAGTTTGTACAAACGCGCACCCTGAGCATTAAGATCAAAAACTTGAATGACATCGTCACCTCCTGA
The DNA here is from genome assembly GCA_019968535.1 of Fragariocoptes setiger. Taxonomy (NCBI): domain Eukaryota; kingdom Metazoa; phylum Arthropoda; class Arachnida; order Trombidiformes; family Phytoptidae; genus Fragariocoptes; species Fragariocoptes setiger. The sequence continues at coordinate 1,902 of JAIFTH010000722.1, read as the reverse complement.
ACAATATATGTGACAAACATTGTTTTTGGAATCTTCGTAGAACTCAATACATGATATAACACCATTAATGCCTTTCAAGTTATGTGTACAATAATGATTAATAAGATTCCAAATCTTAATCGTGGAATCGGAGGAACCTGTAGCTAAGAGAGTTCTTGATGGATTGCATTTTAGATAGGTTATACGATGTTTGTGTATCGACTTGAAAAATTTCTCGCTATGCTCTCCTGTAAGACTGTATTTTCTTATCAATTGACTGTGATATGCAATGATGAGGAGCTTGTCATCCGAAGTGACGGTGAACTTGACGACAGGATCTTCGCCCTCTGCAATTGTAATTCGTTCTTGAATAGTTCCATCTTCTATCCTGACAACATTAACAACAGAACCGCAGGCACAATACAATAACTCACCGTCTTGAATTATCAACATACAGTCGTTATGATAGAAAGACTCTAAGGTCCTCTCGACGGTATAGTTTGTAGTCATATGTAATAATTAGACCGAATATAGTCGAAATCAGGCTCGTAGCGAAGTCGAGTTACTGCACTGCAAATTTTCTATCAGAAATTGTGAACTTTATGGCTAAGCATATGCCGATTATACTTGTTAGGGAATATTTGACTTTTGTATAACTTAAAAACAATAAACATTACATGTGAATATGATTTTTTGTTGGTTCCGGTTAGCACGATCTAAGGAGCCCGCACGCACGTGTGCTCCACGGCATGTATTGGCTAAAATGAGCGCGCCATCTAAAAATAGGCGCTTTAAAAATCAGAAAAAGTTCTAAGAACTTATCTGATTTGGTATACTGGCGGCAATGTCAGCAGCAGGTTGTGAGATTGCAACGTTTTCGTGGGCGCCAGCTTGATGAGACCTAAGAGTATCGGCAATGCTGGATGCAATTGTTTTGAACGGAGACGTTGCACACGTAAAATATTTAGTGGCGCGATCGCTTTGGACAACACCATCCAACCAAGCTTTAAAGTAGTCAGTGCCGATGTTCACATACGCTGTGGCTGACAGTTGTTGCAATGAGTTGGACATGAATGGGGAATTCTGAATTACATAGCTGGCTGCCTCACATATTGCTCTATAGCGACAAGTCTGCTCAGGTATGTTGTGTATAGTTTTAACCACTGGATTCAAATATGGACAGTAGACTGTCGAGTGATTTGCCAATTGTTGGCGCGTATATTGAGGTACGGCATTTATGATAACAGCCGGCAAATTGGCTAGTTGCATATATCCGGGATTCAATTGGCGAGCGAAGCCAACGAGTCCTGTGCCAAGACCCAACGACGACAATAAATTGGTTCGTCTTCATATTCTCTTGGTCATCGCTACTTTCTTCGTCGTCTTGATAATTAACATCCATAGTTGAGTTCGAATAATTGGTACCGGTGGTGGCCGTTGAGTCATCAACTGTTGACGCTAGAGCAGATGACCTCACAGTCGATGGTAGTGACGCGGCTAAACTCACTGCCAACATGGCGATTATTATTACAATTGATGATTTCATTTTTAAACCTGAATAAGATAAAAAGGCCAAAGGGTAGAGTGGATGATTATCAAGCGAATAGACTTAATAAAATGACCAATCTTCAAGAACGGCTGACCATCATAGAGCTAGCTTTACAACTTCGCGTTGCCTAAGTTTCGTTGACTCCCAATTTAAGAGCTCAAGAATAGTGCACTGCGCTCTATCTCCAATAGAGATACTCGTGCATTTCTACGCTACACGAAATTGTATATAACACCGAACAAGTCTATACATCCTCCTCGCAAGAGGGCGCTTCAGTCACGACGTTTAAATTTCGAGCTCGGGCAACGATTCGCAACAAGAGCTGTTTTATTTATGTTTAATCAAACCGGTGACACAAGTTGCGTGGACTATCG
>JAIFTH010000721.1:0-18092 GCA_019968535.1 Fragariocoptes setiger | reverse complement strand
TGAAAAACAGGAGCAGACAGCAAGAAATGTGCCATTGAAACAAGCTTGATGACATCGTTTCGTTGATAAACAGTAAGTTGGTCACTATAATTAAGTCTTATGGATTGAGTAACGTGACGAATGAGACATTTGAACTCTCGATTCAAGCACACGTCTTACGGCTGCACTGCACCGGTCGTCTGTGCCGGAATAATTTCTGTCGTGAAATGATCGTAGCCTTCAAGAGATTCGTAATTTTCAACATTTTTGTGAGCGGGGTATGAATCGGCAATGAGTAGGAACTTCTCATCCTTGGGTAAATTTGGTTTTAGTATTGTATCAACCCAGTATCGCCATATAGAACTGGTAAAAATTCCACTCCTGGTGTACGTTAACTCGATGTTGCAAGGATTATAAAGAGTTTGCATGACTGCTGGCCCGAATCGTCCTTCAGGTTCTTGAAGGCATAGCAGTGTTTTAGGTGAAAGACTACCATCCGCCGTTATGCAAAGCATGGCTGTGAAAGAATGTTTCGTTGAATTCACGAACTGTACAAGGCTGAAAGTGTTTTTTTCTTTTTTTTTACTCAGCGTACGGTTCGAGGTGAACTCGTACTGCACTCCTGTCTGGTCCGCGTTCCAGATGAAGCGTCGCTCTATGTTGTTATCGCTGATAATTTTGCGTACTTTTTCTCTAAATTTATCGGTTTCAATAGCTTTCTCTTCTAAAGACAGTACGTTTCTGTATGTAACAAATTTGGTGACTCTGCGGCTGGTTACAGCGTGTCGTGCCTTCCAACGTTGTACATAGCTGTGTGATGCTCTAAATTGTATGCCGAGATCCTCAGCAATGAGCATCGCCCACTGACAAATGTTGTCATGTATAGATTGGAAATCTCGGCGGCACTCATCGAAAATATCCTTTAAATCACGATCCAACTTCTGTAACAGCTCCCGTCGCGTAGCACCGATGCGGATCTGGTGTCTCCAGTGCCTAAAACGTGCGTCACCATCTTTATACACGCTCAACCATGTGAAATTGTTCACAAGCGTCGACCATTTATGCCCTGGGTGTTGTTTAATGTGTTCTATGACTCTTTCGTATCTTTCCCAAGTCAATCTGCCTCGCAAAGCATTTGAAATCTCTTCGATATCTTCAGATTCTGGTCAGTCATGAGAAGATGCTCGGCTGGTCGATTTGGCCGATCCAGTTTCTTGAGAGGATAAGAGATCTTGTGAAGATGAGGTAGCCCTCACGTTTGGTAGACCCACCATACGAGATCACTCCAAGATATCTCTTGGATTTCACATCAGGGAGAGTCGGCGACACTCTTACTATCGTTTCAAAAAAAACCCTCCACAGCTGAGCTTGCGACCGAATCTGGCAATACTTTAGCTGAGGGGCCGCATGCGTAGTAAGGCCCACGCGTCATTCGAATTCTGTTTACTTCTTTACCCAGTAGAAGCTGGTGACAGGACTATGATTGGTTGGTTGGTTTGGTTTGGTTTGATTGTTCACTCTAGTTTTCATTCCAAAGTTTCCTTGAACGCACTGCTCCCATCGCTAGAACGACCGTAGCAGGACGGTATCTCAAATTTGAACCTACTGCGCATGCGGCCCCCTCTGGTAAAGTATTTCCGATTTGGTCACAAACTCAGCTGTGGGCGGTTTTTCTTGGAAACGATAGTAAGTGTGTTCAACGAATCGTGTTAACAGCCAACTGAATCTGCAGACTACTCTACCTAAAAATTCACGACACGGTTGAGAACTGGGAGTGTTGCTGGTTATTATCCTGCCGTTGCAGTAAAGTGATAGCAGCAGACACGTCAGAGAGGGCGATGTCTGCGCATGCGAGGCATGCACGAACAATTCTCATGTGATCCCGGTCTAACCGTTCTCTCGGGTTCGTTCATGTGGGTTCGCCCGATGGCGATACGTGGTTCCGATTCAACCGATGAAGCACTCAGTGCTCAGGTGTCTAATGGCAAAATAGTTAAATTACAGTACCAAGTGATTCAATATTGTGATGGAAGCCACTACCTGATAGATAGGGAATCCCAGAGATATGTTGGCTCTATTGACTCTACCGGCAAAATTGTGGACGATCCGAAGCAACATGCTTACAACCAGAAAAAATTGTACCTTTTACGTTTAAATCTTCGACCCAAGGATGACCAGTGATTCAGACGATCCGATAGCGCTCCGGCGTGCCAAGGGGCGTGAGGGAAATCGCGAGCAAGCCAAGAAGACAAGGCTTCTCAAATATTGGCACGAGTCCTGGGAAATGCCTGAACTCCGAAAGGGTTCACCCTATCCTGCTCGAAAGGCTCTTTCGATGCTTCAGAAAGCAAAAAAAATCAAATGTCCACAGTGCGACGCACAGTTCACGACTCGTCAAGGTATCCAGTACCACTTCAAACGTTGTAACATAGACTTGAAACCGAAATGTTTGCTCTGTCAGTTGTCATTTCCAACCAAAGGAATGTTGCTCCGCCATTTATGCACCAACCATATTAGTGAGTTGCCTGATCCACCAAATCATTTGATCGAAGGTCTAGATTATTTATTTGATATTGAATCGGCCAAAAGGACACAACGAGCTCGCTCCTCAGTTGGTGTACATAATCCTCTTATCTTAGCTAAAAAATTTCATTCTGAATACTTTAACGCGAAAGGCCATTTTCTGGACAAATGGTTGCCTACTAAAAAATGTTGGTCTCTTGTCGACCAGAAAGCTGCCAACATCACTATGCTACCGCAATCATCATCGCCCAAGTTCAAGTTGAATGACAGTGAATGGATTGCGTTAGAAGCAGGTCAATCATTGTGTTGTACTGGAAAGCATTGTTCGGAATCTCTCATTGACAGTTCAACTGACACTATTTTCTACACTGGTGGCTCTATTTGGGCAGCTGCATGGTGCCCTATGCCAGATTGTGTCATCTCTACTCCTGAACAATTTATCATAGTGGCCGTGAGTTGCGCCGACATGGATGCAACAAGAACATTCAGGACTAATGCAAATGAACCTGGTTATTTGCAACTTTGGTCTTTAACACCTGTCAAGCGCAAGTCTTCACCACAAGGTGCAAAATTGAAGCTGTCAATATTCCATCGTTATGGTTGTATATGGGGCATGTCGTGGTGCCCAGGGGGAACCTCATTCAAAGAATCAAGCTCTCAAATCCACAACGATAGCCAGATGCCTAGACTTGGTTTACTGGCTCTTGCGTGTAGCGACGGTCGCATTCGCATCATCTCAATCCCGCATGTTCAATCATTAGAAGCAAATTTTAAATCGTCCTGGAACTTCGAAGAGCCTCCTGTTTTCACCGTTCAAACTGTCGCTGAACTTGTCGCACCAGGCATAGGCTCTTCAACTGACTATCATGCGATTGTATGTAAATGCCTGTCGTGGAGCGATACTAATCCCAGTCTCATAGCGGCAGGATACTCCAACGGGTTGATAGCTGTATTCGACATTGAGAGCACTTCACAATTATTGATTACAAATCAGGACACGAGGCAGATCATCAGACCATTGAAAGTTTGGTTCGCTCACAATATGGCCGTCACGTCTTTAACATGGATGTCTAGCACTAATGTCAATTCATTAGCTTCAGGTAGCGTGGATCGGTCTATCAAAGTTTGGAATTTGGATGACCTTATAAGTTTTCTGAGTTTAGAGAAATTCCCAGTGACGAAAATCATGTATGATTATCGTCATAAAGGATGCATTATTGCATTCGACACAGCATTCAATTCATCATTCACTAACCGTGTTATAACACGGCATCCTACCAGAGAGGGTTGGGAAGGAAGGAGTCTAACTTTACATCGCGGAACAGTATGGGATTTTGATATATCACCAATAACAAGTTCCTTCGCTAGCGTTGACAGTGCTGGAGAATTGATAGTGCTCCCAATGTTCTCAACCAAAAAAGTGCGAAGTAACAAAAACCTCCAGATCCACAATAGACTTTCTATATATAGTATAATACCGAGTGCCTTAGAAGATCAGATTGACACTAGTCAAAATGAAAGGACTGATTCTGACACTGAGAGTGATGATTCGGACGAATCGAGCGAAGGCGCGATTGTCAACCATGACAGCTTCACAAACCCGAAGAAATATAAGAGTATAGAAACACGTAAATCGAAGCGACCTAAGAAATTCCTATTGCCTCACAACTATCCGCCCGTAGATTCTTATGAGCATTTCAAACGTACATTTGGTTTGACATTCAAGGATTCATCGGAATCGACGAGTGAAATGAATATTGAACTTCTCAACTGTGATCGCGTGTGTGATTATCCATTCTGTTCCATCAACAAGGTGAGTGAGTGAGAATCTAATGATTGTAGCCATCTCGAATCCCAACATTACAAGACTCCGACTAACCAGTTTTTGTGCCGTTTCTTAGGTTCTATGGAGTCCAAACTTGACAAAGTCTTCTCTCCTGTTCACTGCAACTCATGTTGGTATATGTCGAATCTCCGATTTGAAAATAATCCAACAGACTTTGGCAGGACTTTAGGACGTATGGGCACCGCATGCACCTCATATATCCGCAGACCAATCATTAAAATTAAAACCATAATTGAAATACAAGGTGTTCGGTAATTTTTTGCTCAGTACTCAACTACTGAAGGTGGTGGCATAAGTTGTAGCACTATGTGCGTCTTGATGTTGTAAGAATGCTGTTGACTTTCCGCACACTGATTTTCGTTACCTTTGTTGGAAATTTTCTAGTTTCAAAATATCTCAAGTTTTGATAGTTCAACTCATATAGTGTTCAAGATTATATCCAACGTGAGCGCCCGACACCGGTACGAGTGTTCATGTTCATTCATCTCCAAGTTGAGTTAGAAAGAGCCTCTTCAATCAAAGGAGAATCTAAAGTTGCCATTTTTTTTAAATTACTTAGGCACGCGCTCACAAACCGTTGAGCGGCGCGCAATACCATCAGCTGTTTTCACTGAATTCAGTTCCACAAAAGTCGCTGGAACCTGACTGCTGTTATCGGCGAATAGAGTTTACATCATTAGTAAATACAAGTAACACAAAGTAAAAAATGGCCTCTGGTTTTACCAATAGCCTAAATCAACTGGTTCATGAGGCTCTCAAAACAACGGATGAAACTATCACAAGCTTCCCTTCTGAACACTCACAAGAAATCATTAAAAATCTCACCTCTAGTAATGGAACACTGAAAGACATCATTATATCAATTGAGCCATTACTCACGAATCAGAGTCATACAATGAGATCTAAGGGAGTTAAAATCATTTCCGAAATTATATGTAGTCTACCTACTAATTACATGAGTGAAAAAGAGGTAGAAACAATATTCACCTTCATGAATCAACGTCTTGAGGACCATGAAAGTATGTATTCGGATGTCATACGATGCTTCTCTCGACTTCTCAAGTGCTACAACAAGCCCGTTAGATTCATTCCGACGTTACTTGATTCACTGCAGTACAAGATTAGTTTATCTAAAACTAATTACCTTACCAGGAAACTCGTTTATGAGTTGATACATGATATTGTTTTCAATCATGATCAAGAAGCTCGTGCGATGGGTAAAAACTTCATAGTTGCACTCATACACTTAATAGAAGGCGAGAACCACCCTGAGTGCCTTATGCTCGCTTTCAATATAGTATCGAAAGTTTCGCGAACCCATGAGTTGAATGGTATGGCTGAGGACTTTGCAGCATGGCTAAGCTCATATTTTCCACTAGATTATACTCCGCCGCATAACCAAACTAACGCCCTTAAAAGACAAGATCTTGTCGATGCTCTCTATGATTGTTTCGTTTCCAACCAAGCATTTTCCGAAAGTGTCATGAATCTAGCGATTGAAAAGATTGAATCTAATTTGGAGCAGTTTAAGTTGGACGCATACGATTGCCTGATTTATTGCATAAAAAATTATTCATTTGAGAAGGTGAAACCATTCGCATCCAGTGTTTGGGCATGTGTTCGAATGGATTGTCTCGTACCATTGGGAGCTGTCACTGATACACTTAGAAGAGTCTCCTGTCAAGCCTTACTATCCATGTCAGAGAAGCTAAGCTGCGACAATCTATTATTTTCTAGTTTTACTGAGGACGTATACAACGATCTTGATTTAGCATTCATCAAGATTGAATTGAATTTGTATGAGCCAGCCACTATTTTACTGTTACATGCGACACAACCAAGATTATCCGGTTTTTTGTTCATGGTATCGAAGCTCATGGCGACACAAGAGATGGTTACTAAAGATTTAGATAAAAAAATATCAAGTTTTGCCCTTATTTTCCAAAAGATGCGACAGATTCACCAGGATAAGATTGTAGACTACGAAATCAGATACATCGATGATTTGTTATTAAGTACCATAGACATCGCCAGCGAGTCATCATTTGAAGTGATTAATGAAGAATCAGCCCTTGATTTGATTACGGCGATTATGTTGTGTAAATTCAAACTGAAGGAATCCACGTCTAAGCGCGTGTGCGAACTTCTCATGTCAATTGTTAATACACAAAGGAAGGACTCAATTATTTGCTCTTGCATCAAGACACTCAAAACTATTCAGTCCCGATATGACTCCTCTATCGTGAGTAAGGTTTATCTAGAGTCACTCTCTTTACCAACGTGTTCGGCAAGTCAAGATGTCTGCCTAAAAAATTTGGCCACCATGGGCTTGACCTCGAACAAGTCTTTCATATCAGAGTCTCTAAGGAAATACCTAGCCCCCAATTCAACACTTAATTTGAAGGATGTACTTAGTGAATCGTTGATGCTTCTCTTGGATGAACTTGTCAATAGAGAAGACACACATCTTGCTGTAGAGTATTGGTTGCCGTTATACAAATTATTGGTTCACAATCACTCATGTGGGTTGAGTGACGAAAAATATTCAATCAATGATCCAAATGTTGAAGCTCTCAGTCTTCAGACGATTGCAAAAATCATAGTCGATAGCCCAGAAGAAATGACCTTTCCAATTACCAACGATTTGCTGTCTTTGTGTTTAAACAAAGCGAAAACTGCAAGAAATATGCACGTGCGTGAGCAATCATTGCGTTGCATCGCCGGCATAGCGTTTGTTCACGACGATGGCCACTTGATTCCGTTCAGACCTAAAATGGTGCAAGAGTTGAAGAGTTGTTTGTCGGATAGAAAAAGGATTGTCAGATCTCAAGCAGTCGTTGCTCGAAATGCCTGGCTAATGGTTGGTCAATCAGGCAGACCCCGCAAACAACGGTTCAATGAAGATTGAGACATTTCATCAGGATCAAGCATTTATTAGACCACCAGACACTTGTAGATTTCCCATGATATGGCCTATCTAAATCACGCTAGTCTAGCCTCAAGCTCAGCCTTGGTGAACATGTGGTATCCATCTTTCGTTACAGTGGCTAACTCGATATTTGATGCGTTGAGTTTGTCCTCCATCACCTGTTTGAGAATGTTTAGCAGCGATTTTATAGCTGTGTCGAGTGTTATAGTCTGTAAAAGGAAATAAAACAAAATAAGTGGTTTTAATATAGATTTCAGTCAATCCAAAAAACTAGAGAATCTAGACTTTTACCTTGAAGTAAGCTTCTTCTAATGATTGTTGGGCCCCCTCACAACCTGATCCTATAGCTTTGGCATCGCACTGGACGTAAGTTCCTGAAGGATCCATGTGGAACAACTGGGGCCCAGTTTTCTCATCGTAGCCTGCAAACAGTAAAGCCACACCGAAGGGACGGCTCATGGCTTGACCGTCAGAATCTGAATCGCCGAATTGGATTGCTAAATTACTGACTGCCTGAGTGACACTTTCAACCGACATCTTTTCATTGTACAGGAACCAATGATTTAGAGCCGCTACTCTGGCACGGTCTACCATGGTGCGAGAGTCTGCCATCAGCCCACTTGAGGCACATGCAATATGATTATCGATTTCAACTATCTTGTCCGTAGCGGTGGGCACCATGAGCTGAGATTGTACTCTTTTTTCAACCGCTAATACGACTCCCTCCTTCGATTGCATGCCGATAGCAGTTGATCCTAACTTGATTGCCTCAATGGCATATTCAACTTGGAACAATCGTCCTTCGGGGGAGAATGTATTCACACCTCTATCGTATTCACTGCGTGTCAAAAACATCTTGATGTCAACTTGTTACTAACTGATTTGGAGTTCGGTGAACAATAATAATTATTGATGTATTCTAGATGCCAGATCAGAGAACGTTGGGTCAGATGCCGAATGGAGAGTTGAATCAGCTGTGAGCATAAAAGCGGAGCATGCGCATACAAGTTATCGACAATTTTGAATTTTTCGTAAATCTGCTTGCGGTGTTGTGATAATATTGTTACGACAATATTACGCAGATAATGATATTACTCAATCTCTGTCGTAGCTTGGTGTCAAATAGTAAAAATCTATCTTTACGCTCTATCTTAACGTGCGCCGATTCTCATTCCTCGAATCTTTCCATAAAAATGTTGAGTAATATATTCGTTTTCTATTTTTAACATCAAACAAAGTTGAAATGTAAATTGGTTCGATATAAGAGTAAAACAATCGGTACATGCCTGCAGTTAGTTTAATCTGCTCTAGCTCGGCACATTGTCGAGTTTATAAAACGAAAGCCATGACAGGTTACGCATGCGTCATTGCGTCACTGAAACAGATATTCACGCAGCTTCTCCTCAATAATCCGATGCGTGTTATCGTCGCCTTCCTTGATAGCATTAGTTACTATCATGATAATAAAAAGATTAATGTTAGAGGAAATATTCGATTTGATTTTGTGGTAGTAACAATCAATGCCTCAACATGCTCGTTAAAGAATTTAGAATAATATTGCCCCTTACTGTTGAAGAATATCAAATTGGCCAACTGTATTCAGTTGCCGAGGCCAGCAAAGCCGAAACCGGTGGCGGCGAAGGTGTAGAAGTTATTCAAAATGAACCATTTAACGATCCTACCATACTAGGCGCTGATTACCCGCGTGGGCAATACACATTCAAAATTTATCACTTAAAGAGCAAGGTGCCTCGTTGGATTCATAGGCTGTTCCCGGCAGGATCTCTGGAAGTTCACGAACATGCGTGGAACGCATACCCATATTGTAGAACTGTTCTAACTAATCCTGGTTATATGAAAGAAAATTTCAAGTTAATCATCGAAACCCTGCACGCTCCTGATCGCGGTACCAACGATAATGCCCACAAGCTAGCGCCTGAAACTCTGGCACGACGAGAAGTTGCCTTCATAGATATCGCTCATGATCAAGTCAATGAAAGAGACTATAAAAACACAGAAGATCCAAAAATCTTCACTTCAGAGAAGACCGGCCGTGGACCGTTAGTCGACAAAGATTGGCGAGAGACTTGCGAGCCTGTCATGTGTGCATACAAACTAGTTAGGGCTGAATTTAAGTGGCTTGGCATACAAAATCGCGTCGAGGCGTTCATTATGAAACAAGAGTGTCGTTTATTCCTTAATTTCCATCGGCAAGTCTTTTGTTGGTTAGATCGTTGGTACGGTCTAACATTAGCAGATATACGAGCACTTGAAGCGGCAACTCAACGTCAATTGGATGAACAACGAAAAGCGGGACCCTTGCAGGGTGTCGCTGGTGATTATTAAATATTTACATGGGTCCTGTTTTCGCGGTGACTTTCAAAGTTTTGATTTTAAAAACACACACTCAAACGTACGCGTGTCCATCACTGACTTCATTTTGTGTTAAATATATATATATATATCTATGTAATTTCTTTTTCATTCAATCCAATCAATTGTTATGCCTTTGTATTTGATGATCCAAAGGGGGAAATTCATTGTCGTAGTGCTTATGATCAGTTGCTGTTGACGTGGCAGGTACACAAGCGCTAGCTAAGGACATGCACTCAGGTACTGAGCTATCTTTGCAAAATTCGGCATCATCCAATCGGTGCTGCTTCACCAAAGTACAATTGCCTCCATCTTGAATATTTAGATCATAAATATATAGATAGCCCTCGGCTGAGACTACAAGTACTCGGGGTAATTTGTCGATAGTGGTTATTGCGCAAACATTTTTCAATTGTTTGAACGGAAGACGACAAGTGGCGAAAGATCGCCATTGATTGAGCACATCTGACACGTGTGTCGATAAATATGTCGATGATTGCATAATGGCTCGACCTAAATAGCCAGACCACGTTGTTTGAGCTTCAGGCGGATTAGGATCTTGTTCCAATTTGAATATGTGAACTGTTTCTGTGCTGCTGGATGCGCTTAAAAATAACGAATCTTGACTGAATGACAACGAATATATGTCGACGCATCGGGCATAACCACGCCTAAACTCGTACAAACAAACACCGGACGATACATCGTGCACCCGTATAACTGTTCCTTTCTCGGAAGCGCTGGCCAATTTTTGTCCTTGAGAATCGAACGTTAGCGCTGCTAACGGATTGTCATGGGCAGGTATCAAAATCTTGTTTTTCAGATCAACGGCGTCAAATATCTGCACCTCTCCGCTTTGTGGCGAAGCTGGATATGCGAGGAGACAGTTTTCGCTGGACGATAAAGCACATAGTCCGTGCGGATTGGGAGGGGTGTTGTTGATGACCCACACCAATTTAAGATACTTCAAATCATGTATGAAGAGTTGTTCTTCAAGGCATATCACTAGGCGTCGTCGGTTGAGTTTAACAGCCAATATAGTATTAGTATAGCTATAGTTGCATATTTCGGTGTTTTTACGAATGTGGCATACGCGCAGTTTGCGCGGAGATGATAGGCTAACGATGGCAACAAGCGATGATGAGAACAAACGCTCTACGATGCATATATCGATGTGTTCATTGTCTTGAAAAGTTTTAACGAGAGTATCAACACAATTTTTTAATGAATATAGTTGGTAGCCTGTTTTGGTTCCGATAGCTAGTGAGCTGACGTCCTGATTGAAGTTGACAAATTGTACGCTGGACGAGGTGCCAGCATCGTGGTCGTTTTGTATCATCAGATTCATGCTTGGCGTGTTGGCTCCTGATTATGTGTGCTTATGATGAATATTAATAGTAATGATAATGTTGGACAATTTTTATTATTATATTATATTTATAATATTATGGAGTATAAATTGTAGTGGGTTGTGAGAATAGGGGTGGATTGTTGTTGGTATAGGTGCTAATTAGGTTTCGGAGAATGAAAATTTAAAGTCTCATGGTAGCGATATGAACTACGTAGCGATATCTATGAAAAAAACACAACGCGAGAACAATGCACCAACAACATCAACAACAACAACAACAAACAACATTGGGAACGAGACTCGTCGTCGTCGTACAGTTTGGGCATAACTGTCTGTCATATTTGTGCATCAGCTGAACCCTGATCTGGCAGGACAACGAACATGTGTGTGCTAATTTTGATCTGCCGATTTTCACCATCAGTGAAAATTACTCGCTGCCGTCCCATTTTGCGTAGCTCTCTCGTGTGTGTGTGATGATTGTGCACCAGGTGGCGCTTATGTTTGTTAGAGAAACCTTTCGATTTCATTCACAAATTGACATCACATGAGGAGATATATTTTAATCACCTGATAACCACTATTGTCTTTCACATTTGCATTGTTAACACTTCCGACGGTTGTAAAAATTTCTTAGCCACGAACACGCTGGTTTTAACGCGCGTGTGTCGTACGAGTTGTGTGAATTTAAAATCGCCGGTTATCTTTTGTCCACGGGCATTCGTTAGTCAGTTGTCCGTCCAGGCTGATCGCACTTTATGTTAGGCTCATTCCACTTCGTTATTATCTAGCCTCGACGATTTATAGTAGTCCGATAATATAATTGTTGTACAACATAGTCCGGCCATGTTTTTCACAGGCCTCTATTACGCCTTCCTTGTCATTTGCGTCATCCAATCGTTTTATCCCATATTCATGATATTAGCCATGCTGGTGCGTCAATCGCGTTCGTTTTTACCATTCTTTTCGCCAGTTGATACAACCAGCAAGAAGCACGGAGGTCAATTGGTAGCTCAAGTGCTCAAGTCTCATGGAATCGAGCATGTATTCACATTGCCAGGTGGTCATATTTCGCCTATTTTGACTGCTGCTGAGCAGCTCAAAATACGCGTGGTCGATGTAAGACACGAAGCCACCGCAGTGTTTGCCGCCGATGCAATGGCTCGTTTGACCGGACGACCTGGTGTGGCCATAGTGACAGCTGGACCTGGACTCACTAACACTGTCACCGCTGTCAAGAACGCCCAAATGGCTGAATCGCCTGTGGTGGTGATGTCAGGTGCGGCAGCCACATTGCTCAAAGGTCGTGGATCTCTACAAGACATTGAACAATTGTCGTTGTTGAAAACTACTACCAAGAAGCAATACACAGTTGAGGCCGTGCGCGATATTGTGCCAACGTTACGTGAGGCGTTCAGGGTGGCCCAATGTGGCGTACCAGGGCCAGTGTTTGTTGAATTCCCAGTGGACACACTGTATCCGTACGATATTACCGCCGGACAATTTACGTCAGCCACTCGTAGTGCCGGAAAACAGAAGCCTGGCCTTATTCAGCGGCTCACCAAAGCGTACGCTCAATATTCGCTCGATTTTATATTCGCCGGTGCTTGGCAAGAGCGTGATTGTTCGCCGCATCCCGTGACTGTTGTGGAGCCACGCGAATCCGACATTCAACGCGCAGCTCAACTGTTGTCGACAGCCAAAAGGCCAGTGGCCATTGTAGGCACTCAAGCGACTTTGCCACCGTACGGCCCAGAACAGGTGGCTGAATGTGTACGCAAATTGGGTGTGCCGGTTTTCGTGAACGGTGGCGCCCGTGGTCTATTGGGTAGCTCGTATGAGCTTCAATTTCGGCATTCACGTTCGGAGGCCGTTCGCGAGGCCGATGTAGTATTACTTCTGGGTGCTGTGTGCGATTTTCGTCTCTCATACGGTCGCATATTCAATCGTGCGTCTTCCATCATATCAGTTAATCGGTCGCTTTCGGCAGCTCGCCTCAATTCGCCCCTCTTTTGGCGCCCAACGTTGGCCTGCGAAGCGGACGTCGGTAAATTTGTGCTCAACTTGGCCCGTACATTGGCTCAACGCAAGCAACAAACTAACTCGCCTACATCTGATGAAAGTCAAACTGAAGCTGTTAGTGATGCATCTAAGACGCTGATCAATTCAATTGATCCGATTTGGCTTGAGCAATTGCATCAACGCGACGCAACCCGCAACAAGGCCATCGAGTTGTTAGCGCACGAACCTGTGACGGGAAATCCAAACGCGTGTCCATTGCCGCCGCCGTCGTCGATACCCAACATGGATGATAGCAACCAACAACGTCAAGCGAATAAGAAGGCAGCAGCAACAACAACAGTGATGACAGCCTCAGCAGATAAACTGAGGGACGCACAATTTGTTAATCCGCTTAAAGTGGTTATGGCGCTCGATAAGGCGTTTGCGGGTACCAAGCCTACGTTGGTGGCCGACGGTGGAGACTTTGTCGCTACAGCTTCTTACATTTTGCGACCGGACGGCGCTGGACGCTGGCTCGACCCAGGTCCGTTCGGTACACTCGGCTGCGGGGCCGGTTTCGCTTTGGCAGCCAAACTGCTGCATCCAGAGAGACCAGTCGTTTGCGTGATGGGTGACGGTGCTTTCGGTTATGCGATCGCTGAAATTGATACGTTTGTGAGACACAAATGCCATGTCATGTTTGTTGTGGGCAATGACGCCTGCTGGACACAGATTGCACGCGAACAGGTACCAATGTTGGGCTCTTCCATCAGTTGCGATCTAGCTTACACTGACTATCACAAAGTGGCGCACGGTTTTGGTGCGTTGGGCGTTCAATTGACGCAAGAATCCGGCCAACCTGACACTGTGCTGGCGGCAGCACGCGAACGCATGGAACGCGACGGCGGCAACTCAATTGTCGTGAACGCCATTATTGGCAAGACCAAATTCAGAGATGGCAGCATTTCGGTGTAAAGCGTACGACACCATGCCATATCATGGGAAATCTACAAGTATCTGGTAGTCTAATAAATGCGTGATCCTGGTGAAATGTCTCGTGATCAAAGCACGACTTACGTTAATGACAGGATCTACCACTCTTTCTTGTGCATGATACAATCTATCGATGCCTGCACTTGTGAAGTTGATGCCTAAAGCTAAAGAGAAGAAGTGAAACTGATGCAACTCACAAGCTCACAATTGAGAGAAACTATCGGATAAGACGAGCAACAAACGAGGCCACCAAAGAGCGAATGAAAAAGGGCGCAAACGACTTTTTCTCCGATGCATTGTTTGCGTAAGAACGTAATCGCGAGCTGTACGCGCCAGTCAACCAAGCAACCTGAATGCTCTTAAAATCCAACAGTCGTTCTTTCTCGTTGCAACTGCTTCTCTCTTGTGTGTGTGTGTGTGTTAACTGCTCTAGCAAGCGAACTCACTACTAGCTCGTCGATTCCCTTGGCGTATCGTTTAGTCAGGAGAGAGAGAGAGAGAGAGAGAAGCTCGAGTTGTGTTCGCTAGATTTGTAGTCTCCTTGTTGTTGTTTTTAAGCTTAGAACAAGCTTTGTACGATTGATTTTTGCTCTTTTAGAGATTGAGTTTCCTGAGTGCCTCAGCCACAGTACACTTGCTCGTGTCATTGTTGCTGTAACGTGTAGTGGCTGTTAAATTTTCAAAGATCAATGATCAGTTCAAAGATCTCTTTGTACGTTGTCAGTTGAGATTTTAGAGGCACAAACTGAAACAGGAACGAGCGATGAGAAAAGACTTTATCTCAAAGCGAAATAAGGAGCGAGCAAGTGAGAGCAGGTGCATGGAGAGTTCAAATCTCGAGAGACAAGAAGCCAAAATAAAACAAAATCGAAAAGATCGAGACGAGAAAAAGGAAACAAAACGATGTGCGTAGTGCCAGGTGTTCATCTAGCTCTTAACCTCGCTGTTCCATTAGAAGAAGCTAGTGAGCGGGCGAACGAGCGGGCGTGTGAGGCGGGGCGGAGCGGGCGAAAGACAAAAAGTGGGACCTAACACACACATACAAACTTTCGACCATCTTGTGCCAAGTTGTAGCTTACGGAGAGCAAGAAATGGTCAAGAGAAGGAAGAAAAAGCCATCGATTAGACGGGCGTCACGTAGTTTGGCAGTTGCCTGCGGCTCGACACATCCACCGGCACCTTGATTGCTATTTGATTTCATGTCTTGACTGGCCGCCGACGACGAAAGATGCTTGGCGACGAAATGTGCGTCCAGCGGTTGCAACATCGATCTTGGGCTCTTTCTCTCTGAAAGCTTTTCTTGTTAGTGCACTGAGAAAGGTGTCTGGCGATGTAATTGCAATTTCAAGCTCGAAACTCAGCAACTTCACTTCACTTCACTCGACTCCCGAGAACATTCGCTCTCTCACTCAAACGAAACGATGATATTGGCAATTCAACTCGCGTCACTTATTGCCCTGCACACGTGAGAACGTAGCCAGCTTAGCAAGTGTTACAAGAGGCTCCATATTTTCTACACGGCTACCCTGCTTATTAGCTACAATTAAAGCTAGTTAGCCACAAAGTAGTTTCACTCACAAGAACTCGCACTCGCCCTCACACTTTCACTCTCATAAACTCGCGTACGTCATTTCGTTTCCACTCGAGCGAGCCTTAAGTAATGTGAAATACGAGCTTCTTTCTCTCAATAATAATTTTTCACATTACTCTGGTCACGAATTCTGTTGCATTTGAGAATTCGATCAATCAATACTTTCAAGAGCGCCAATTATTGATTGACAGGCACAACTACTTGAGACTATGAGTTTCTTGCAGAATACAGATGCTTCGTAGATCAACAAAAACAAAAATAAGTCGTTCAATACATGTGATTGATTTATAATTACACTCAGTTAGAATTTGAAGGGTGAAAAATCTTTATCAATGAAGGAAAGATTAGCTCATGATAATTTTATGAATGTCGCATCAAATTTCGCGCTTCATTTTCCGAATTGAGCGATAGCGTTTATTGATGTTCATCTCAAACATCAGCCTTGATCGAATCAGTTTTCTTACGTTGGTTATGGTGGTGTGCAATTGGCACTCGCCGTGTCTCGCCAAAGACGTCGACTCTGACGGTGGCACTCGAGTCGAGTTGAGTTTATCTTCTGTGAGATGAATCAACCCTCGAAAATCGACTCGACTCCGAGCGGATCGAATCGAATTGAATTGAACGTTCGTCATGTTCGCTATATTCGTCGTCGTGTTTGTACAGACGACACGTTTGCAGTGGCTACTGCTGCTGCTGTCGTCGTCGTCGTTGCACTTGAGTGCTCGCTCGAGTGGGGCGTGTTTCTAGCTTACGTCATCTTGTCACTTTTACTTTTAGCCGCGACAACTTTTGCTTTTACTTTGACTCTTGGGGGCCAATTTTTGCCTGCTTACTGGTCGAGCTTACGCCACACTAACGCAACATGAACGCCAACATCGCTAACATTACTTCTTCTTCTTGCCATCATCGTGTGTCCATCCACCGGAAGTTGGCACGTGTTTGCTTTCTCACTCGCTCGCTAGCTCGCTCGTCCATTCGCTCATGTGCAGCACTCATGCCATGACGCCAAACACGCCGTGTGTGTGTGTCCAACAAGATTCTCTCGCGCTTGACCAATGGACGCATGGTGGCGTTTGACAAAGATGGGCGTGTCCGAGCAAGGTGTTGAGGCAAACTCGCGCGTTATTATGATTATTGAATTCTGACTGACATTAGTGCTGAATATTATTGTTCGTTGCTATTATTGTTGTTCGTTTCGTTTCATTTCGTTTCGTTGAAGTTGTTTGTGAACAAGCTTAGCAATGTTTGTGCTTGAAGCACAAACTCAAGAGCTTTGTGACCATTCACAACATTGGGAAAAGAGAGAGAGAGAGAGAGAACAACTCTGGCACTCACTCACACTCTTGTAACGTGCGAACGACGACACGAGGTGATGAAATGGAACGTTGGGCCATAAATTGAAACGCGCGCTGACAGCTAAAATGACGTCTTTGTTCGTTCACTCGCTCTCGCTCTCGCTCTCGTTTCACTCTCACTCTTAGTCGCACTTGCACTTGTGCCGTTGTTGGTTGGCTATTTGTGTGTTAACACTTTCCATATTCTCGCCGCCATCTCAATCGTCGCCATGAATACGTGAATATGCGCTCTCACAGCAGCACAATATAATGCACTAGCACACGACGAACATGAAACACGCGAACATGTACGTGTCGAATGGCAGAAACAAACAAACAGATGAACAGACAGACACGCACACAAACGAATGAATGAATGAATGAGTCAACAGAAAAAAAGAGGCCAACATTTGAAAGTTGACAGGCGACAAAGTATTCAGCCAGGCAGGCGCCTCATTCGCCCCATTCTTCCCATTTTGCCAACTTCACTCGGCGTTCGGTGAACTCGCGGTTGAGCTCGAGCTTGAGCTGGGGCCCGAGGTTCCAATCTCACTCGACTTGGCTTGCGAGTGCACATTTTTCTCCCTTTTTTTAACTTTATTCTTGACTATCAGTTAGGCACATATCTCTGTGCTGTCAACTATTTGAATGACACAACGACGATTTGAAATTCTTGAAACGAAAAAATTCAAAACAACAACAATGACAACAACGACTGCTATCGAGACTTATTTCTTGCTCTTGCTGTTTATAGTTCTCGAACATACGCATATGTGAATACAAGTCGCTATAGACTCTCTCTCTCTCTCTCTCTCTCTCTCTCTCTCTCTCAGCAAATGCGATTGCTATACACGTGACATGGAGTTGATAATACAAAGTACAAGTTGAGGCGCCAAGTTCGAAATCGACACTATTGTGGTGATTGTGAGAAGCTGCGAGAGAGAATCTGCAGTTCTAATGAGTGGAAGCGTGGTTGGTCGGTATCGTAGCTCTACGAATTCGGACAAGATCAGAATAAAGGTTTATTAAGGCCTGATAGTATTGTATAATATGTTGAAGGGTTATAAATAGCTAGGCTCGCCTAAGAAGTGGATAAAGCTGAACATAAGGTACGATCTGAATCGATGGATGGATGACTAACGACTGACTATTTGTCAGAGGAAACCCGAGATTAT
>JAIFTH010000720.1:0-18124 GCA_019968535.1 Fragariocoptes setiger | reverse complement strand
TTCTTGACCATTTTTTTTAATATTCGGTATTGTTTCTGAGTGAGCATCTCAACCATGTGCACACGGTGAAACGGTGCTTGCTGTGAGGATGTGGAAAATAAACACCGTTAAATAAAATCTCACCGATGACATTTATGTCGAGTGCTCGAGTCTTTGCTCTGGCTGAGGTCAAAAAATAATCTTGCTCACTATCGTGCAGTGGGTGTGCGCGCCCATCATTCACACCAAATATATTTCAAGTAGAGAAATGTTTACTATTTGAAACACGAAAAAAAAAATTCAACAAGAGAATCAAAATAAAATAATTGAAATGAGCGCAAGAAAATCACTTACCTAATCAATCGAAGGCAGTCTTGTTAACTTAAATTTGAATTTGTCCTGAATCTTTATGAATCCTGAAAATAAGCTGCAGTTCGAATTAACTTTAGCTGAGACACAAAACTAACTAAATATAAAACCAATATTCAAATTTGAAATGAAATAAAGCACACAATTACAAAGACGAAGAACAAAAGAAGCGTGTGCATGCATACGCGCACGTATGCGTTGTTCTATTGACGACTAAGGTGTGGTCAAGGGGCCTCCTTGCGCAACACGTGAGACTCGCGCTCGACCACATCATCCTTCACTCGCAGTCAAATTATCACCAGCACAGCGTCCTGCACTTGCAGTTAAGTCTCACATGCATTACCACATTGTATTCAGTCGCCAATACTTTGTGCACATACATACACACACCTGTCACCCATAACTCGAGCATGCGCAACACCCCTGGCGACTTTTTATAAGTTACGGGGGGGAGGGAAGAAACTGACCCCCTGACTTATAAAAAGTCGCCATATTCCTCCTCAAGCTAAATAAGATACAGATAAACCCTCGACTATGTCTAACAGTTAATTTGAAATTCTAATCAAAAAGTTAATCTATAATTTCATCGTAAACATCCTTAACATATCGGTTTATCAATGAGTAGATCGCCGGCGTAGATGGACTGCTGACGGTAACGCAGTGCTTACGGTCACGCATTGCTCATGGCAACAAGGGGCGTTACCTTAGCGCAATTCAGTATACTGCGCATGCGTGTCAACATACGAGTAGCACCGAGAGCTTAGTGCGCATGCGCACTAATCACTTTGTGCTACAAACACCGCATACCACTCACTGGTGGGTATATAAGGAGCACACATTCAGCG
Organism: Fragariocoptes setiger; assembly: GCA_019968535.1. NCBI lineage: Eukaryota > Metazoa > Arthropoda > Arachnida > Trombidiformes > Phytoptidae > Fragariocoptes > Fragariocoptes setiger. Next base: position 16,931 of record JAIFTH010000720.1, on the reverse strand, counting down.
GGTCGCTCAGTCTGCTTTCAGCTCTCAACCGAGCAACATCTAATTGCTGTCCGACCAATTACCCACTCACTCTCATTCTATCACCCGCTCACTCTCTCAGCAGTCTCATTTGCACCCACTCACCCTCTCTAGCATTTTTCTCGAATAAAGCTCTTGTCACTTTTTCCATATCCCCCAACCCTGAATACTTTTTCCCAATCCTCTCATCCTCTCACTCAATTCTATCCCCAACTATCTACTTCTGCACTTTCTTATCTCGCCGCATATCTGCGCTTTCACTTTCTTATCTTGCCGTATATCTGCACTTCCGGTTTGCCGCAAAGTACCGCATATACTACTGGTATGCCTCTCTTCTCGGCCGGCGTCCTCATATCTCTAGTGAATGGCAATCGTCCTCTCGATCTACATGTCTGTTTTGCTCTCGCCATGTTGACTGATCAAGCTCAAAACTCAAATGAGAAGAAAAAATAAGCTCCCTTAGGGTGTATGAGTGTGTGTCACGAGGAGAAGAGCATCTCATCTCATTTCGCCCTCTAACCTCTACAAGCCTAATTTCATCGGTTGCTTCTTATCTCGTAGCTTTCATAAGCCCAAGTTCATTACATCTTATTTCATTTTCAATTCTCTTTCTCAACCTCTAACCTCCACAAACTTAAATTTATTTCATGTAATTTTCACCGGTTGTTCCCCATCTCGTACCTTTCGCAAGCCAAACTTCATTTTATTTCATTTTGTTTTCAAACTTTATTTTCACCCTTCCACAAGCCTGTTTATTTTCATTTGTTGGTCCTCACCCCGTACCTTCCACAAGCCTTTTCATATTTTTCAAAAATCTAAAATCAAAAAAACGTCAAAATAAAAATCTCCCCTCATCTCCCTGCTCTTTTATTTTCTTCGTTCTGTTTATTGTTAGCTTTGTTAATTTTCGAATTTTATTTATAGGCAAAAAGCGATCTACCGGCCCTCTGTGTGCGAGCACGCTCGCAAGCACTTGTTTTATTCATTATCAACAAGGATCAACAAGAACATAAATTATTCTTGTGGTCACTGGCCTCAAGCCAAAATATTAATTGACCAAAACGTCAGCATTCACAGGTATATTGAGGTGCAATCTGGCTTTCTGTAACACTTTGTCATCGATCGATTTAGCAATACTGGCCAATTCAAGTTTGCGTCTCAGATCAATACTGTGTCCGTATTCGATAAAGGTAGATAACAGATTCTTTATATATTCAATTATGAAAGCAGTTTTAGAAGATGACGAAGCCTCAATAAATTTGATTTGTAGGTCCTGAGTTTGTTTCAAATCTCTCATAGAACTATTATCTTGCTTATTGGTTAGAATGGCTTTGAGCTCGTGCATGATCTCAATTAATAATGCATCCGAATGCGAATAGCTTAAGTTGATGAGTGCAACCTGAGCGCTCTCCAACCATAGCATGAGCTTCTCACGAGTGTCTTGAAGTCCAGGTATGGTTATGAACGCGTACGCCAGACACGATTTGATAAAGTTGGGTGTCCGGGAACGCCGTCCGAGCATCTGACGACAGCTCATGGCTATCTGATTCACTCTGTGAACAAGATATACAGTCACAGATTCAAGTTTCTCGAAACTGGCTCTACAGTCTGTCAAATAATCCAGACAGCTGTTGAGATCAATTCCAAAATCTACAAGACGTAAGAATGATATAATTCGTTGAGCTACTTGGCGCCTCTCATCTTCAAACGTGAATGGACCAATAGAATTGTGTATAGTTACACAAACTTGAGTCAAGAAGTTGATAATAACCGGATCAGAGATGACCTCTAATTGAGACTTGAGCGAAACATTATGGTTTAGTGACATATTGGCCACAGCCATGAGATCCTTATTTGGTCCTGGGCTTTGTAAAGGATTGCTGTCATTTGTTGTTAGCGATATCAATTTACTATGGCTAATATCGTGATGATACATTACATTAAGAAAAGATTCGATGATAGTTTTGCAAGTCTTCACTCGCGTGCTCTCGCGATGAATCATGCTGATGGCAAGGCTGAAATTGTCCAGCGCAAAAAGTTCAAGAATGCCTCTAGAGTTGTATTCACCTACAAGCTGCACAATAACATCGTGAATGTCCTTATAGTGTTTACCCACACAAGGCTGAATCTGTTCGATGATTTTTCCAAGTAGATCATTGATTTCTTGATTCGTAAGATAGAGACTACAATACTTGATCCAAACTTTAGCGCAAGGCACGTAATGATCGGTTTCCTCCAGAGTTGACATCATCTTGGTAACCTCTTCCAATGTTGATGCTCTCTCTCCTCTGTCAACAGAAGAAAATGTCCCTTCACTACTGTTGAGTGCATTTCCAAATGATTGTAACAATTGGTCTATCATAGTTAGGCCATTTGTTTTGTCGATATCATATGTTGCATTTATCCCTTCTTTGATGATATCGAGAAATTCGGCATTATTTGATGCTATAAATTCTTGCGGTAATGTACGCAACATACAAATCAACAAAGCAGAATGATGGGTGGCCTTAGCGCCACTTTCTACTAACTCTGATTTTAGAATCCTATACATCGTATCCAAAACACCCGGGTTTACTCCGTAGGTACAACATGTCAGAATCCACTCAAAACCAGGAGCCATCACATGATATACGTCGACCATTGTGAGGCTTTGGGCGTACAAGATGGCTTTGGTTGATGGTTGCGATAGTTGTCGATAAAGACCAATCGAAGACTGGAGGTTTTTCTCGTAAACTAGAATGGGATCAAATTGTGTGAGAATGTACGATGTCACACGAACGAGATAACAACGTGCGTACAATGCAACAATAGGATTGCCTATGCCTCGGACAACATTTGATAATCGCAGTAACGATTTCTGATAAAATTCCATCAATTCAGGATCACTGAATAATTCACTTTCTGATGTGAGAGCGGTGGGACTTAACAGTTTGAAAGACTTGGCAGGATTGATGTGCAGAAATCCGCACGTTTTCAGTATTGTCAATTCTACATAAAATCGTGGCACTAATTCACGGATCGATGCGACTTTGAGAAACCAATTTCGACAGGCCTCAATTGCCGGTATCAAGCCAGAAGGAGCACTGGCTTTGTCGCGAATTCTAGTATGGACTAGATTTCCAAAATGGTCAAGTATGTCAGTTATTAGCACAAATTTGCTAGGATAAAATTGCAGCACACTGACATCAGCCAAGAGTTTTGCACATTGGATCGCTATCTTTAGTGTTTTTACTCGTTGTTCGGAATTCCATGAACTCTTCAGGGCCGTATTGAGTTGACCAATTTTGTTTACATAATCACTTTGGCTGAGATCCCGTATTTCGTTAACTTGTCCATCGGCAAATGTGTCAATTTGTTCGAGTCTATGTCTAATCTGGGTCGTCAAAGTTTGTGCGCTTGGTTCAATGATATTAGAGCCATCCAAATAAGATGAGCGCAAAGTCAAGCCTTGTTTCGTATTATACGTTGACAGAATGCTTGACTTGCGTTTAGACCATAGCTCATGGACGGGTTTTCTTTCAAAGAGGTCCATAATAGTTATAGAAAGCTGAGCTTTCACGAAAAGCTTGATTAGACCAGATGAATCAAAATTCTCTCTCTAGGATGTAAACAGATGATCCACGGCGAGCCTCCAAAACAATGGTCTGCTTGCGCATGCGCATTGGGATCAAAAAGTTTCAGCCGAAAACATAAATTTATTATCTCAAATTCCATTCATGAAATCATTCAATGACTCCATTAACATCAGACCTGTCCCAGGCAGCAACACGTATATAAATATTTATTATGTAATTGATATCAGTTCCTTGAAGATTATTCATGTTTCTATGAGAAGTTTGTCAACTTATTAATTGCTATTCATTTCATGTTCAATTTATAGAAACAAATATGTTTCTAACTAAAATCGGACCATCTATAACCCAATTTATTCGCCACATGAATCAAGAGATGTAGTTGATCAATATCAATGACAAGTCTGTGTCAATCGATCACTTGACACAGCCTTGAATATCCCATAGAGAAGTCTTTGAATCAAAACTCAATTACTGACTGAAATGAAGAGGTTCACGGCAATGGCGTCATTATTGGTCCCGCAGTTATCGCTTTGGTCGAGATTGAGGTTCTCGAAGGTAGCTCGATCTCCATAATCTCATCGTTTCCTTCGCTCTCTCGTCTAAAATTTAACGAAGAAATTTCAAATTTTAGACGCATTCTGGATTTTCCAGGCAAAACTCTACATCAATATTGTATGACACAGCTCACGCCTGAAAAAATAACACTAGTTTCACTATGATCTGGCGATCCGGTTTGCTGAGGCTCCCTTGTGAGTCTTCCTTCGAACTCCTCACGATGGTCACAGAATAATTTCGATTTTACTACGTATTAGTCACTGCAATTCCTATTTGTTTAAGGTTAGACGTACGATGGAAATCAAGTCACGAGGAGCTCTGGGGTGGAAAAACTTAAGAGGAGGATGGATTCTAGAAAACAGAAGTGACCCAATATTTTTATATTCACAACACTTCAGGATAATCAAGTTTCATTGATAGTCTCTTAAACTTTCAATTTGTGATTCATACTTTATTTATTGCAGCAACATTTGTTGCTGTATACAAACCTGTGAATGTTTGGTGAAGCGTGATAAAACTCTTTTTGAGCGTTCGATACGATAAAAAGTCGTGCATGTGTTATGGCGTTATGTTGTTCGAGTAGGTGGCTTGACATTTTTTCAATATGAGTATGCTGTAACAATGGTCACAAACTCTGACAGGCTTAGAAGAGTATGCCATATCGATCACTTGATCACTACATTTAGTACATAGAACCCTGCCGCAATTTCTACAATGATGCTTTCGGTTAGTGAGACTGAAAACCTGTTGACATTGGGTGCATTCTTTGATGTTCTTGCTGTCCATCCACTGACCTTGCAGTAGAAAATCTGAACTTTCCTTCAGACTTTCCACCTCAAGTTGAGAGTCCCTCAACTGGGCACCTTGTCATTTTGTACAAACAACAGTTAGAGAATCATGTTAGAATTTTAGATCTCATCTTTAAATGAACTCTTCTGACCACAAGTATACTTACCGACTTGCTCCAAGCTTAATTCATACTCTTTAACCCTCTGTAACAGTTCATCATGCTTCTTTTTGTAATCTCTCAATTCATACAATTGTTCTTGGAGTTTGTGACGCTTGTCTTGGAGTTCGGTAATTTGTACAGACTTACTTTCAATGATGGATGACAAGCTTTTGTTGCTCTCTCGCTCTTTTCTCAGATTTTCCACTACTGAACCACTGTAGAGAAATTATCATGTGATTAGCAACAGAACTAGTCAAGCGTAAAGGGTTTCACTAATCATATTCTCATGAGTACTTACTTTGATTGGCTGAGCTCTTCGTTTGATTTTCTTAAAGTTTCTAATTCCTTAGTGAGAGCATTATTCTCCTTCTCAAGCTTGAAAAATCTGAATGATTGAACCAGTGTATATAGAATTAGTAAGATCTTAGAAAGCTGTAGAAACATTTTTCACTCGAAAAGTAACTTACCTGTTGGATAGATCCGCGTGCTGTAACTTCCAACTGTCAAGATCGGCCTGGAGTTTTGCCTAACGAATTTGATGAAGATTAGATTTAGACTTTCGATCTCTACGATGAAAAGATATTTCTGTCAAGAATAAACTTGGAACGGTCGCTCACAACATTTGACTGGAGGCAGAAATAAGCTGGCGACAGCGATCGATGTAACCGGTTATCAATTAATCATCACCAGCAAAAGCTGGTCGCATGTCGATCGGTATTTTGAATAGGTTAGAATGAACTAGGCACTTACCACAGTGTGGATCCTCTCTTTGAAGCGTGTATCAGATTTCTCTAATCTCTCGAATAATTCTTTGTTCAACTTTTTTGTGTCGGTGAGCAAGCTTCTGGTCGAATCAATTTGATCGTTCTTTTCTTGAATCTCTTTTTTTAATAGATTGATCGTTGTATCTTTCTCTATGTTCATCGAGGATTTCACTTCTAATTGACTTGTGAGTGCTTTGATCTTCTTCAGAGACTCTCGAAGACTTTCCTCCAAGATGGTCATACGCTCTCTCGATTTTTGTAGATCTTCCTGGACCGCGGCCGCTTTATCGAGTTCGCTGTCATCCGTCTGATAGGAGGCATCTTGTAAGCTTGGACGTCTGACACTCGTATCATCTGCTATGAGTAAGGGTGAGATTCTCATTATTAATCACTCATGAACAAATACTAATGTAGAACGATAAAATAAAGTTCACTTACTCTCACTTTCAACACCGTTTTCACCGACAATCTGTCCGTTTTGCTCAATGCTGATATCCTCAAAGGCATCATCAATTGGAAGGGATATAGTCTGAGATGAGCTTGGCGTTGCTGTTGATATGTTCGATGGTGCAGGATTCAAATTGACTGCCGATTTCTTCGCAAAATTGGCTTCACTTTGGAGCTTTATTCTAGTTTCAGAGAGCCTCAGCTCCATTTCGAGGGCTCTACACTTTTCTTCACGATCTTTTAGTTTAGCTTGGAAGTCCGCATTGACAGCTTGAAGATGCGAGTTCAATTCCTCCAGATAATTCTTTTGGTCCAGTACAGTAGAAATTTCGTTTTCACCACTAGGGGAGAGGGTTTCTTCAACAGTATCTGGTTCGTATCCTGGATTGGCTACTCTTAAGTAGGGGGTCAAATCGATAATAGGGTCCATCTCATCAAAGTTGTCATCTTTGAAGAAAAAATTACAATCAATTACATTAACTCCAATGATGAGTCCGGCAAACACTGGCGCCTGGTCAGACAGCATGAAGGCACCTTCAAGGTATATCTCTCTCAATTCATTCTTATTTTCGAGCAATTGGCCAAAGTATTCGGGTAATTTCTTCTGCATCATAGCAAGTCTCATCCATGCTCTGATACGGCCATCAGTTGATTTGGCATTCGGCAATGACCTAATGGATTCTGAAATCAAAGTCGTTTCTCTCATTTGTTTCGGAAGATTGTCCAATATGGTCCATAAACCAGAAGCTTTAGCGGACAACATGCGTGCTTTTAAGCCATGCTAGAGTTTGAGATAATGATTAGGCAATCGTGATTATGAGTTTTGCGAGTTTTTCTACATCAATATGGGAACAAAATGCATATCTTTACCTTAAGAACTTTTTCAATTAGAGTGAAAAAGTTAGACAAGTGAATTTTTGTAGTTTCCGAATCGTTGGTGCGATTTGTTTTCAATGATGATGAAATCAGATCTTTAACAATCAAGTGCGTTAATCCTATCAAATTATTACATTCTACTCCCATCTTGATAGAATCCAATGTGGGTCCTTTGAAGACATTGTTTTCCTTGATCGATCCTGAACTGCCGCTACTAAGCGACAAATTCAAGGAAGTCAAGGTGGAGAAAGCATTCACGAGAGCGGAAGATTGGCTTGAATTTGATCGACCTCGATTAGGTTCTGGTGTAAGAGGCTGTACTTCTTTACTTGAAACAACATTTTCAGATTCTGGCGTGTTCAACAGTGTCAAACCTCGAGGCGATGGTTTCGGCGGCTGTCGAGGTTCGGCGGCTTCTCTCTCTGAGGCCTCCATATATGAGCTAGCTATTTGACTAGCTCGCATTGGACATGGGAACTTGAATTATTGCAATGATTATACCGTTTGAGCATTAACACAAAAATAATGTTCGTGGTATCTGTTGCCTGGATTTGAGTTGGTCTTAAGAATGGTATATTTCGAAGTCCAGATGAGAAACATGCCACAAAATCACAGTCTTGCATGAGAACCAAGACAGTATCGAGCGTAATACCATTTGACCTGTGTATTAATGATACTAACCCACAATCCTGATCTATTTTTCGATCAGAATTGTCGAGTGCAATTCGAACATGTGAATATATGACTTTGATCAATGCCGTCACTTATAAACGTTACGAGCAAATAAACAATCTCACAATTCAATCCGTCTTGATTTTCAGCTGTTCGGCAGAGAAGCGTGTGTATCCTGCAGGGTAGCACATGGTGTTCACTGCAAGAAGGGGATGTGCATACGCGCGCGCGCGCGTCGGAGAAGATCGAACATCACGAAATCGATTCGATTTACATCATAAAATTTTAATTCCAATGAATGGTGATCTTAGCTTTCTTGAACACTTAATTTGTCATATCATCGCCTATAATGATAGATCATCACAGTTTCATGCTACAACATCACCTGTTTTTTGTCCATGGATGAACCTGATATTCATTCAACGAAAAATGGCTTGAGGACATCAAGTTTACGTATGATTCGCTCGGTACGGGACCACAAATAAATTCCAGGGATCAGCAATATTGTCAATCCATCGCCATGAGATCTTTCAAATCCAGAGAGTTGGCTAAATCATTCTCGATGAAAGCAGGAGTGCCACGCGAGGCAGATCGCCAAACAAAACATTGTTTGAGCTCAATCAACTGTCTATTTATCACAGTATTACTCCTATCGTTTGTCGCATGCAAGTCATCGTTGGTTGCTCAAGAAATTGCTGTTATCGATGAATCCAAAACAACAGTATCTGATACGTCGATACCAACCCATGAATTCGATGATTCAGAACTAGCATTAAATCTTGATGGCTTCAACAGTGTTACGAGTTCAAGCGTCGCATCAGTCTACAATAATATTGAACACGTCTATCCTAGCTTAGAGGATCAATACCCGACCGAAAACACTACCACTCGGCAAATTAATATAGGCATAGTAAGCACAATCGATGATTCTCACAAAGCACAACAACGTGTTAAACAATTGATCAATGAAATCAATAACGAATCAATCGATAGGAACATTTCATTCAAAATTATCAGAATTAAGATGGAAAATAATCCCACCAGAATGAGTCGATTATTGTGTGATCTCCTCATCAGCAATAGAGTGCATGCTGTTATTGTTGAGGCTGTAAATAACATGTCAGTTGCTGCGATATCATTCACTTGCAGCAACTATTTGATTCCAGTGGTCGCCTCTGGTATTCGTGACGGCAGCTTTTCAAATAAGAACGTTTATACATCATTCGTACGAATCACACCGCCCCACACTTTGCAAGCTGATGTTTGGATGAAACTCATGGATCAACTAGACTTTTCCAGCGTGATAATTTTGACATCGACACAATCTACAGCATTGCTTACTCGTTTTGATGATTTGATAGATAGGAGACAAGCGAATGATGCTCATGCTCCCACAATCGAATCAATAATCGAGTTTGAATCTCTTGAGGCACCGATAAGTCGTAAAAGTGACATGTGGGATTCTTTGGTAAATCGTTTACAAGATATAAAATCTTTTAGCTCATGCCGAGTATTTTTGTTGCATGCCACTACAATTAACGACCTCCGGCTACTCATTGAGCTCATAAATCATATGGTGAGTGTCGGTTTCTCTATGTAACTCTGTGATTTTTTTGTGTAGTTAACATTTGCTGATATGATTTAAATCCGATTTCATCAAGAATATGACGGATGGTGGTCATGTATTGATTATGTCTGAACCAGCTTTGATTATTGCCATTGAGCATAGCCAACCAATTCCGATAGGGACCATTTCAATTCGCTTAAAACAATTTGATGCAAGTTACTATATACTAGACGCAATAGTTTCCATTACTAAAGCTATAAAGAGTTTAGATCCTACTTTGCTTACAATAGAGCCAACTTCGAGTTGTGATATCGAACCAGTCGACACTTGGACTACTGGGATCGAACTATACCGAGCCATACTGATGCAAAAATTTCAAGGTTTATCTGGCCAAATAGAATTTGACGATTTCGGTGAAAGATCATCGGTAAGTACCATTAGTGGCAGTCTTGAAAGATCTTTCTATATTTTACATACATACAGTCAAACTAATTGTCATCTACTAATGGCTTCTGATATTTTTAGGCAAGCTACGAAGTAGTTAATTTTTTTGGTGTTCCACATGGTGATATCAGACTAATGCAAGGGGGGAAAAATGTCTACAATACTAGCGAACAATCTCAAAGTGAGCGACATCAAGGTAGAAATAGCCACGCTGCCGATATTATTGCTGTCGTTGGCCACATCGACCAAAGCTGTGGCAAAGACGAGCCCAAAAAATTGCGGACTAATACTAGTATCAGTATCGATGTTGGCTCAATTGTCTGGCCTGGTGGTCTACTTAACAAACCATCGGGCATTCATGTGAGGAGTCATCTGTTTATCGCGACTTTACAAGAACCGCCATTTGTATGGATACATCGCCAACCTTGTGAGTCTTTCGTCAAAGAAAAATGCATCAACGAGAGCGGTACTTCATTTGCATCAACTCGTATTGGCTCCAGCTTGGATCAACTGAAGGCAACACTTAACAATATCAATTTTGCGGCTTATTTGAAGTATGTACCTTTTATTGGGAGCTCTATCGTAGAATGGCTGGAATCGAACGCAGATACGAATCGGCAATTCAATAGAAAAAATTCGCTAAATGACTCATCTTTATTAGCGTCGCATATTGACAGCCATGATGATCGAATTCGAATACGTTGCTACGAGCAATCGAGTCAATATTCAGACATGCGTCAGGAGTTTTGCTGCGAGGGTTACTGTATGGACTTGCTGGCTGAGCTTGCAATGCGGCTCAATTTTACCTTTGAGCTGTACGTGGCCGGCGATAATCAATATGGCAGCGTCACGTTTAATGAGCCCATAATTCAGTCAGACACGGTCAACCCTAATTTGAATGACGAAAATAATTACGCTACACTGTCACACGATCAATGTTGCGATCAATATGGGTCAGAACCTTTCATTGATTTGTATAATTACAACACTGAGCCCCATTCGCAACACCAACATGAAGCTCCCGGCGCTACTAAATGGAACGGGCTCGTCGGAGAGCTTGTGTCCAGACGCGCCGATATGGTTTTTGCACCTCTGTCAGTAACGCCGCTTCGAGCCGAAGCAATCGATTTCTCGAATCCATTCAAGTTTCATCACTTTTCTATACTCTTGCGCCGTGAATCGATGCGCGCCACATTGACGTCGTTTTTGCAACCATTCCAAAATCGTCTCTGGATGATTGTGATCGTTATCGCTACACACATAGTTGCGTTCACTCTATATCTGTTGGAACGATACTCGGCTTTTGGTTGGTTTGGTATTCGAAAACGATATTTTATGGTCGATGAACAGAGAAGTTATAGACACAGTGATCGACCGTTGAATTTATCCACTTCCATATGGTTTTCATGGTCAATCCTGTTAAATAGTAGTATAGGTGAAGAGCTACCCAAAAGTCCATCAGGAAGACTTCTTGGAGTGTTCTGGTCATTTTTTGCTATGATAGTGGTCGCTAGTTACACAGCAAATTTGGCTGCATTTCTAGTGCTGGACGCCCGCGACTCATTGATATCGATATCTGGGATTGATGATCCGCGTATAAAATCTGGTGACTTAGGTTCAGCCACTGTGCGTGGCTCGGCAATTGACACATTTCTGGCCTCTCAAGTAGAGTACATTAATCTTCATCGCCGCATGGAAGAGGTGAGTGGACGTTAAAAAAATGATTTATTGCATTTATGTCTTTTAACTTGGAAATAATCTCCCAAACGCTCTTCCCTTTCGTCTTTCATATGCCATTAGAATATCATTGATGACATCGACCAAGGTATCAGTTTATTACGCAATGGTACAATTGATAGTCTGATTTGGGATTCAACTCGTTTAGAATGGGAAGTTTCCCATGATCCAACATGCAGTGTTGGCATTGCTGGTGAATTTTTCGGAAGTAGCGGATACGGCATAGGATTGCAGAAACATTCTTATTGGACCGAAAATGGTGAGTCGATATTGAACACACAAAAGAATGAAATCTCTAGTGAGAATGCTTGAAATAACCTTTAATGCCACCGGAACTTTAGTCACAACTAAATTGCTAGAAATGCATGAGTGTGGATATATGATGAACTTGGTAAGTCCTGCATTTTTGGATATTTTGGAAAATACTCTGTCATCTATAACTAGTGTCGATCATTATCTCATCATTTCTAACATATCCGCCTATACCAATAGGACAAAAAGTGGATTGTCACTAATTCCTATGACTGCGATCAACTTAATAGCCAAGGAGCTGAAACTTTGGGGCTTCAAAATATTGCTGGTAAGAAAAATACTTTGTGCTTGCTAGTAATCTGGTTTTTTTGATAATGCCATACTGACCACTCGCTTTCCCGATACAGGATTATTCATGTTATTAGCCTTTGGATTTGTGGCATCTTGCATACTGATTGTCGTAGAGAGGACCTTGAAATGGTACGCCTCTTGAAGTGCATATCTACTGATAGCGATTCGATGATTTTCAATAAACGTCAGGTGTCTTCGAAAGACGTCAATAAATAAAGTTTGTTTCGCGCATGATGCAAGTGTTACATTCTCTTTTGAGTTACGTAATACACAAGAAACTAAGAGAATGCGAATAAAATTTCATGTGCTTCAATGAAGTTCATTTATTTTAGATGGCCCAAGTGGCATTTCTAACGTTTCATTTACTCTTACGACCACGTTTAGATTTTTTTCCACGCCTACTCGTGTTGGGCTCATCATCATCGAAGTCATCGAAATCAGCATCGCCAAAGGAGTCGCTATAGTCGACTTCTTTGCGTTGACGACTACCTCTTCCAAATATCTTTTCATCGGCCTCTTGAGTGGTCAACTTTTCTACTTCCGCATCGTCCTTTGTAAGCCAGGATGGAAGTTCATCCTCAGACATAAGTCGTTTCGCGTCGTCTAATTCTTGACGACGTCTTTGATCCTCTGTTTGAAATAGCTCAAATTCTTCTTCACTTCGAGCTATCATTTGATTGATCGTCTCGTCATCGGGAATTTCGTTTTCATTCTCATCTTCGTTGTCAGCAGACGATAAAATTGCCTGCAAAAATTGACGGCGTTCAGATCCTGTAGATTTGTTGTCGAACATACCGGCTTTGATGATCTTTTCGTTTAAATCAAGTTTGTACTTGGCAGCTGCTTGTATCCTCTCCTCGACTGAATTGACTGTAACAAGTCTCAGAACTCTGACTTCATTCTTCTGGCCGATACGGTGAGCTCTATCTTGGGCCTGAAGATCTTGATGTGGATTCCAGTCAGAATCATAAATGATAACAGTGTCAGCAGTCTGTAAATTAAGACCTAAACCACCAGCTCTTGTTGATAATAAGAAAATGAAATAATCATTCTCGGGATTGTTGAATAGCTTGAGTAAATGGCCTCTGTCATCAGCTTTGGTGTTGCCGTCCAATCTCAAAAATCTCATCTGTCTGTAGTTGAGATAATCTTCTAATATATCCATGAGTTTAGTCATCTGGCAGAACATTAATACTTTATGTTTGGTCATTCTAAGTTTAGGTAAAATTCGATCAAGCAATTCGAATTTTCCTGAGGCTCTGAAAAGTGCCGTCTCAGGATCCATTCCAGATTTGTTTGAACCACCTTGAAGATGCTCCGTGAAGGCTTTCTCGATATGTTCGAACATGAACGGATGATTGGCAATCTTCCTCAACTGCATGATGGTATTCATTAGAGCTTTATGGGCACTCTTTTTCTCTTCTTTACCGGCGCCATCAGTTAATAATATACCTTTAGATTGCATGTGGCGATAAATTACCCGCTGCAAAGCCGACATATTACACTTAACAATATATTCTACTTTATCTGGGAGCTGGCTTTCCACTTCCTTTTTGAGACGACGTAGTAAGAATGGTCGCAGAACTTTGTGCAAACGTTGAATGATCAGAATTGTTTCTTCCTCATTTAGCTCTACTTTCTCACCGGTCGTAGCGAAAGGAGCGTTAAACCATTGCTCGAATGTATTACAACATTTGAAAATAGAGGGAAGTAAAAAGTTCAAAAGAGCCCAGAGTTCTGGTAACTTATTTTGCAACGGGGTTCCGGTCAGAAGTAATCTGTGGGGCACCATGTAGTGGGTGTTGAGTATCTGGGTCAATTTACAATGATGATTTTTCATTCGATGACCCTCGTCAATGATGCAATAATTCCATTTGATCTTTGCGAGCACAGATTTGTCTTTGATGACATATTCATAAGTAGTCAATAATACATTGAATTTTGTGCCTCGTATTTGGGATTGAAGCGTACGTCGAACATCAGGAGACCCTTTGTAAGGAATTTTTATGACACTTGGAGCCCAACGATCAAATTCTAGTACCCAGTTGCTCATGGTAGATAACGGTACTATGATGAGGAAAGGCCCATGCTGGCGCTTTTTCTCCATCAGGTAAGTGACAAGGGCTATAGTTTGGATTGTTTTACCTAGACCCATCTCATCAGCTAATATTCCATTCATGTTGTTGTTGTATAGAGAGACCAACCATTCGAGACCCTTGAGCTGATACTCTTTCAAGCTTCCATTGACCATTATAGAGGCTTGAGCTTTTACTTCCTCTCGTACAGCATGAGCAATGTTGTAATAGTTCTGAGATCCCGCGTTCTTGCTGTATTCATCATCTTCTGTGTTAACGACATCAACTGCCATAGGCTTGACTTCATTTGACTCTTTTTCTGGGCTCTCATCCTCAGAACCAGTGTCTTCGTCTTCATCGTCGTCGTCGTCGTAATCGTCATCTTCATCTTCATCGTCGCTATCAGTGTCTTCAGCTACACGAGGAGCAACTTGGTAACCTGGATTGACTTCAAGCCATGCTTCCAATTGTGAGGCCAATGGAGCATCTTTGACGGCGAGAGTGTTACCAGTAGCAGTCTCAATTACATTGACACGCATGTCAGATTGCTGACTAGAATCATCCATCATGCTGCTGTTGAGAACTTCAGACACCTGTTCACCAGAAGGCTGAACTTCTTTTTCGGCTTGACTCTCGACGACCGGACTTGTGTCAGTGATTTTCTTCTTCTTCTTTTCTCGCTTTTTGGCTCGTTTTTCTTTGGCTTTGCGACGTTGCTCATTCTTATGCTGTTGCACCATATCACTGAGGTTCTTGATGTATTCATCAGTTTGTGACAGAAGGAACACAAGACGCTGATCCTTCTGCTTGTCAATCAACTGCCTATAACCTTCTTCATCTTCGGCCATAAGTCTCTTCATACGCTCTTTCTCAATACGTTCTTGTTCTTTCTTTTGTTCCCTTTCATTGTTGGCATGATGACTGAGAACGGCTTTGTTTTGTCGTGCAATTTTGGTTGCGATGTTACGATGGAAATCTTTGAACTCTTTTCCATGTTGAATTATTGCGTTAAGGTACTCTTGGTGCTTGAGTTTTCTCTTTCTCTCTTGCTCTAACTTTTGTTGCTTTTCTAACTTTTCGGTCATACGCGCTTCTCTTAGACCTTGTCTCTTGGAGCGCTTGTAAAGCTTTGGATTGAGTGCTGTTTCTAATGTTGCATCGCGTCTCATACAAGACACGACTTCGCGACGCAATTGGCGTTGAAATGCAATAAGCCTCAAGGCTTTAAGTTCAATTATCGCTTTCCGTTTTAGGTCCTCCGGCAAATCAGCCGGCAAATTTGACAGCTCCATTGTTCTGTGTGCTATTCTCTGAGAGATGCGATTCTCTCTTTCTCGAAGAATTTCAACTGGATCGATGCCTTGGGGTTTTGCAATAGGCGTGACACGACTCTGCTTTTGCTGCATGTTCTGAGACATCATTTGGCGTAGATTGCTTGGCGGAGGAGCTTTAGGGTGACTGCCCGGGCTGGCCATTGGTGGTGGAACAACATGACCAGGCTGCTGAGCAGGTACAGGATGAGACGCCGTTGGTGTTGGCGGTGGTGGTGGTGCAACACCTGGACTTGGATGCGTTGGCGGAACAGTGTTGTTCACGGGACGAACTTGATGAGGCGAATATTGTGGACTCATGTGCATTGGTGCTGACTGGGGATGTTGATGCGGCGAAGATGGTGGTCTCTGGTAAACGTGACGCGCAACAGTCTGATGAGGGGGTGCGCCAGGCATGTATTGATGTTGTGGTGGCATGTACGTCCCTTGTGGTGGTGGCGGTGGAGGAAGCGTGCCTGCCGCTTGTGGAGGTGGCGGAGGACCATGTGTCATGTATTGGTGTTGGGGTGGCATGTAAGCTCCCTGGGGCGGCGGCGGTTGTGGTGCCCATCCTGGCTGAGCTTGATGCTGAACTGACATTGGTGGTGGTGGAGGTTGTTGCGGAATTTGTTGAGGTTGCATCGGCGGTTGGTGATGGCCCACGACAGGTGGCTGTGGTTGTGGCGGTTGGAGGTGGCCCACGACAGGTGGCTGTGGTTGTGGAGGTGGTGGTGGGCCACTGATGTACTGATGCTGCATATAGGGTGCTTGTTGATAATTGAGACCGGCCATGCCTTCGATTGATTCGGGTACTGGCTCGTTGCGTGCTAATAACTTGTAAGCCATTATTTGTCCGCGAAGCTGCTGCTGCTGTTGTTGAGGCAGCTGCGGGTGATGGGGAGGGACAGCTGGCCCTGGTTGATTAAACATGTTTTATTAATTTGTGTGTGTATGAGTAGAAATGTGACAAATGTGATACTTGTTGTTTGAGACGCAAACACAGATTTCTTGGGCGAGGAAAAAAACTCGCGCACACACACATCAATTTGAGACTTGCGTGTCCACAGTTAGTTTAGCGATCAGCCGCTATTATCTAGCACACAGGACCAAGTACAAAAAATACCACAGTGCACAATAGCCCTGTGCGTTTCCGTTCCGCGCACACGAACACTGAAAGGCAGTAACCACGGTTTATAACTATACTGCTCTGTGTATGCACTGCAGGATTGTTGTAGAATGGGCGTGTCAGTCACGGATCGCGCGTGTTTCGAACAACAACAACTAATTGTGGTGATTGTGAGAAGCTGCGAGAGAGAATCTGCAGTTCTAATGAGTGGAA
>JAIFTH010000719.1:0-18168 GCA_019968535.1 Fragariocoptes setiger | reverse complement strand
GAGAGAGAGAGAGAGAGAGAGAGAGAGAGAGAGAGAGAGAGAGAGAGAGAGAAGAATGGCAAAATGAATTCTATGAAGTGCAAATAAAACATATAGAATGTGAAAGAGGATTCCTCTTTTTCTTGCTCCCATCAGTCCATCGAATGGACTGGAATAACTACGACGAATATTTCGACATTGCTACTACGACACTACGAAATATACGACATCAACATGAACACCAATTGAGAAGGAAAACAACTAGGGGAACGGGGCGCAACATTTGCAACAACAGAACGAACGATGATGACGAATAACAATAGAACCGAATGGATCAACGGGCCGACGAAAAGTGTGACGTAATCGTGCAATCGACCGTGGGCTTGCTCTAACATTCGGTCCAAGACACAGAGCAGCGGCAAAAAAATATTCATTCCATTTATAACTTGAAGTTGAGCTTTTTTTTCTCTCTACCCATCGCCTCTATTACAACTGATGTTGCCCTCTTGCATGCATAATTTGACATTAAATGCAAACATAGAGTCAGAAGTGGGCCGGTGTTGCATACTCGTAGCGACAACATCAATGCATATGCTTACATAACATTCATTATTCCATTTCTGGCTGCTATATGTATGTCCGATATGTACGATGACGACGATGACTGCTCACTGTTGGTCGAATAGTCTGAGCACATCAGCGACCCGACCAGTAGTGATTCGTTTATCACGGTCATTATTATTATTATTGTTGTGATTGTTGTCGTTTCAGTTGCTGTTATCAATGTGCATGTGTGTATGCGCGTCGAATCTGTGTGATTGAAATGGTCCATCTCATTAATCAATTTTTTGTTCAATATGCAAATTTACTCCAACGTTCATTCAAGCTCGCAGCTTAACGCAAGCGAAAACAATCACTAGCAAGCAAGAGATTAAGCACGCAAACGGACTAGCGAGCGAAAGAAAGAAAGAAAGAAATCAAGCTCATGAGAAACAACAAACATTGCACAATAGACAGCCAAAAAATGATCACAAATATTGAATTGATCTCTGAACTTAAACATTTCTCACTCACTTGCTCGCTTGATACAAGTTTTGAGAAGAGCGTCGTTGTTTGTTGTTGTTGTTCATTGACAGAGCTTGCTGTTGCTTATTGATTCATCTCAATGTTAACTCGATGTTTGTTGTAAAGCGCTAAAAAGAAGAATGAAAACTTGATTTCATGTGATCTTGTCTAGCTAAAGCTCAAAATGAATCCCAATTTACTGAGTGTACGTGCCGTAAGGTGCACTTGTGCTTCACCACTCAAAGCCTTGTATATTAAGTTTCAACTTTCAATCAAGCACATCAATTGTTCAACGTGATCGATGCTATTGCGTAAGCTTCTTAAGAATAGTCGAAGAATTGTTTAGTCGGAAGTTGTGTTTGTTGTACGAGAACAGTTGTTCAGTTCAACGATTTGCATGACAACACACACACGCACAAATAGACTTTCTTTCTTTCTCTCTCAACTGTTTAACTATCTATTTGTTAGATTTTCTGTCGGTCTTCACTGACTTGGTGCTGTGCCTGTTGTAGCCTTAGGTTAAAAGTGACGCAATATCACACGACGAGCATAACATTGACATTGGCACCGGCGCCAGATGTTTGCACATAAGTTTGATGAGCCTATTTTATTACTCACGAAAGAGAATTTTTAGCTCGATTCTTCTCCTCCTTTTTCTTTCGTTCGTTCCTTCTTCTTCTTCGCTCTCGTTCTTATCTCGACACTTTTATCATTGGACTTTCGCAGCAGTGAATATCGTTCTTTGGTTTTTTCGAAAGTAAGTTTTTTTCTTTGTAATCGTAAACTTTGCTTGTTGATTGTCTCTTTGGTGGATGAAAAACAACAACAACAGCAACAACCAAGCCAATGGTCGTGAATTGAACAACAACTGTTCAAGTTCACAACCATAAAATGTTGCAACACTCACTCGTAACATTTGTCGTCGGCTTCTCTCTTTTCTTTCTGTTTTGAAAAAGAACATTGAGACACTTTCTCTCCAACTTCATTCTTCTCGGCACTAGATCGCCATAGATTGGCTCGCGACTGTCCGGCTGGCAAACCGACCATTAACATCTCGATCTCGACGTACGAACAATCAAAACTATTACACAATTGTGTGCAATTGTGGATACTAAATAAAAATTAAAACAACTCATTTAGCTATTTTGGCGTATAGCCAACGAAAACAATCACACAGCAGCAGCAACAACAACGGCACCGCCAACATAAAAACTAACCCTGAACATCATTCGTTTTGATGCAAAAGACTTCGATCGTGGACACACGACTTCGATGAGACTTGACAAGATTTACACGTAGTATGGTTCAGGCAGCGCCATCTACCGGATCGTATTGGAACGACATATGCTCAGAGAATCCTTTTTGTCCCTTAATATGCACACCTGTACCATAAGGATTACGAATCGACATCTGCAAGTAAGCCATCATTGCAAGTATCATTGCTGGTTGCTATTTATTCATTAATTTCACACTAAAAAACTTCAGGAACCTGTGAATTGCAGGTGTTGCAGTTAACTTGGTGTGTATTTTTGAAATTTGACTTTTGACATTTGCACATAGCGTCACAGGGATCACAAGGATAACAGGGATTAATTTTCGTAAAAAATAGGCGCGGCACAGTTCGCTAGATCAATTCAAACCAATTGATTAATAAAATCCAATTGAATTCAGCCGATAGAGTTGAAATATAAGTTTCGATTCATAAAATTTCCTATGGCGAGACGGTATCTGTTGGCACTCAAACTATTGTCAACTCTCAGTTGATATTGATACCATGGCTACTGACCCCTTGGTGTAAGCGATGAAGGACGATAGAAGGAGATCGTTGTATGAATATCGACTGCTGCACTTATGGCATTTCATGCATTCAACGAACATTCGAAAGATGACACCCGAATTCGTTCGTGTGACGTAATCGTGTTTCTCTCAACCTTAGCGTCAGTTGATACAATATGAGAGAGAAAAAATAAGAAGTAGATGAAAAGAAGGTTAACGTAGATGCACACAACTAAACGATCATAGTCAATCGTCGAGCTAAACTAGATTAGTGGGCTCCAATAATTAATCTTGATGCAAATACCGTCTACACATGAACAGGGCGCGAAAAAAGTTCTGACCTTAAAGGGAAATTCCATGAAAACAGTCAAAATCCCATTCCAGGTATTTTCTACACTCGTAGTCAGATTGCAGTTAGTTAGGTTTGTCATAAGTAGTCGACTATTCTCTTGTTTTTCTTTCAGAACTCATTCTTCTTTGGTGATATCTGATTCTCACGCGTGGTGGCGGGTTGGCGTGTTGTCAATATCAAGACAAGCAACAATCTCTAATGGAATAATATAGCCAGCACATCAGAGTGTGTGATTGTGTCGCCCATGACCCAAATATTGATAAATATTGTTAAGAATTGTGTGCGGTCACATTGTGATTGTTTTTCACGTTGAAGAAAGTTTCATTAAATTTCAGCCAATAATTGTCAATTCTCTAGCGGTCCAATTAAACAAAGTACAATTCCAAGCAAACAGCGTTGATAAAGATCGTTGATCCAAAGAGCTAGTTATTGTGCTGCAAGAGGACGAAGCTTTCAGCGGCCAGTGATTAGTTGCGTTCAGTTTATTTTTCGTGTGTTGACATTTCGAAATGGGTCATAGAAAGACATTGATGCTTGCAGGACGATCGCTTTTGATCCAGATGATGATTGAAAGTATATTGATATCCAATTTCTCAGATTGCGTTCTATTAGTGCGCACTCTCACTCATGCATTCTCTGCTACTGAAAGCTGACCTTGATTTAATTTTGACCCCGAACGAATAGCAGCACGAGCATCACATATGGCCTACATAATATTATATTGATGTCACTCTCGTCGGCTCGATCTGAGCATTTGCGGTCATCCAATAACAATAGCATCGACTAAATCAACAGCAGCAGCAACCACAACAACAACAACCACCTTCGTGAACGACCATCTTGTTCGCTCACTATATTATTACCATCGGCACAGCAGATGGTGTTAAATTTGTTATCGAAACGGTGGTTATCATCGAGCCAGATCATTGAGCTGAGCAGTGGTCAGCTGATATGTGATATCAAGTGAAGGAAGCAAGTGAGCAATCCAGAGTCTGTTGTTGTTGTCGTTCGTTCGTTCGTTCACTTTGCACCTTGGCTACATATTCATTTTAATTACATCACGTTTTCAGCTTCTTGCACGCTGTTGTTTGCACGTGCAAGTTTCAACTTTCTCACCGACACATGTGAGCAGAAGTCAACACTTGTACACGTTAACACCTGAACGTGAACACGTAGCAGCACGTCGAGCGCGGCGCTAATATGTTTTCCTTGGGTTCGTTTGTTACTCGCATGTGACTTGCACCATATGCTCACACGGCGACACAAGTTTCGTCGTGGACAACTTGTAATTGAGCGACCAACGGATCTAACGCTTCGCAAGCCACCGATTGGAACTCAAGTTCAACGATGAATGCTGAATGGTGAGACGTGTGTCATAAGCAAGCGTGAGATACGAAAAACATGAGCCGTTACATTAAAGAGAGCTACTATTAACAAACGGAATGCTTATAGCAGGTAACCAAGCAGCAATGTGACACAATCAATTTGAAGCAACACACCCTAGTGTTGCTGTTGCTGTTGCTGCTGCTGGTGCTTGGCCTCCTGCTGACTCTGATAATGAATCCAACAACACGCAACTATAGTTACAAGTTCGCAAAATGTTGTTAGTGGGGCACAACAACACTACACACCATCAGAGTGACGCAATGCTAACCATTGTGTGCGCACCAATGAACACAGAACGAAATCAACAATTACTTGTATCCAACTTATAACTGGCAGCTCTGGTACAAATCTCACTCAAAGCTTACTCTTATTCACTGTAAGTTATAAGAAAGAGGCTATGCTGCTGTGTATGCTAATAATTTGCACCCCAAATGAGTTGCTGTGAAAAAAGCATGCTGTTTTCGTTATTAATAATTTGCATCGGTCAGGAAACACGACAAGCACGCAGCATGAAACAAAGGTCAAAAAAGTTTAACAAAGTTTTGTCTGAATTTGAGAGTTTCGCGCCTCTTATGTCTCGTTGTTTCTCTAGTTGTGTGTGTAGTGTGTTCTCTAGTCCATGTTGCACAACAATTTAGCTTAGGTTCGATTTTAGCTCATTCAATTTCATTATTTTGCTGTTGATTATTCTGCTGTGTGTGTGTGTGTGTGAGCGCAGACCTCATATCGTTACAGGTATCATTAACTAGTTAACTTTTAAATGTCGATTCTCGAGAGTAACGTAAATGTCAAGTTCACTTCACTTCAAATTGTTCAATAACTTTGAATATATGGCCATGACTCGTGACAATACAATGTCGACTGATGAAAAGAGATGAGAAAAGAAAGAGAAAAGAGAAAAAGAAACGAAAAGTAAAAGTGCAAGTGAAAGTGAAAGGTCTTTGCAAAGGGCACTCTTTTTCTGACTAAAGTTAAGAGGTATGCGTGCTCACTGTTAGAACTGTTAAGATGTTCAAAGTGTTTATTGATCCTTAGAGAGAACCTTAGAGAGCCTTTTGTTTCATTTTAGTATTCAAAAGCGTCACAGTAAGTTCAATCATGGATTCCAATCTCATAATGTTTTAGGACCGACAGACCTTCATACACAACAGCAGACAACGATGACGTACGCTAATAATAGCTAATTATAGCCGAGACAAATTAAACAGTGCCAGTGTTTTCATCAAGTCAGTTTCAACACTGTTCAATTCACGCTAAATAAAAAAACGGCGTGATGAAAATTTCCTAGGCGCCCTAATCATGCGCCATTCAATTTGCAATCAACTACATTTCCAATCTGGTCGCAGCATCCCCGGTGACATCTAGACAACTGACGTGACCTCAAAAGATGTAGGCGTAAACTTTAGCTTTATTCTAATGAGCAGTGAGCAGCAAACAGTTAACAGTCAACAGTGAGCGCAATGTGTATCGGTGTGGCGGCGAGGCCCAAAAAAGAAAGTAGTCGAGGGAAATAAAAGTTGGGCTCGAGTTCCCGATTGGTAAGTCATTGCGCACACTCATCGTATTTGACTTGACTCACTAGGCTTTGAGTCAAGCAGCTTGACGGAAAACGTGGTAAATGCACAATGCGTACACGCACGTACCTTCATACTGTAACTTCATACAAATGGGGCCAACGCACACACACACACACACACACACACACGGGTGCCAGTAATAACCTTTGATATCGCGAGATTGAATCAATTGAGTTGCTGCTGCTGTCCACGACTGAGGTGGTCTTCACTATTCCCACTTACGTTAGATAATAAGATTACTCAAGTAGTTGTTTGTGATAACTTTTGCTATATATGAGCACGCGTGCAATAACACGCAATATAGCGTGTTGCGCTGGAAGCATTCAATTCGAAATTCATCTGACACACAAGTTGAATTCGAGTTGCTCTCAATCAGTCGCTTGATTGATCGGTCGGCCGCTCGTTCGCTCGCCCACTCGTTCGATTCGATCAGCATCCTTTTCAGCAAGTGACAAAGCTCAGCAATCAAAAGAAGTGAAGAGCAATCAATAAAGTGAGCAGCAAGCAATAGAGGTGAACAAAAATCATTACAAATTCATCTCCGCAAAACATCAATCATTAAGGACACACTAGAACATTCTTAGCCACAGCTAATAGCTTGCATTTGAGAGCTCAAGAATGTTGACCAGCACAATGATGTCGATGTGTGACGATGATAAGCATTATCGACACTCGAGCAACCACAACAATGTCACTCGTAACAATCGAAAATCAAAGCTCGAATCTTTCAAGCTGTTGTCACGGCGTCGTTGCATAATATTGTCGGCTCTCATTGCTATGGCACTCATAGTTATTGTCACTGACTACATTGTGGCAAGTGTCACATGCGAGCCAAGCATCTATCAATCGAAATATTTGGACCTTGAAAGTTCAGGTGAGTTCCAATCTATCGATTACGAGAGTGAATTAAGGTGATAATAATTTCAATCGTGATTAATTGTTCTTTTTGCCATCCATAATTGCTCATCAACGGTTCAGATATCGACGATATTGAAAACTACAAACAAGCATTGGAAAGTTTGCTCTACAAGCGAACACAACAAACGAGCGTGTGCATAGCGCGCGGCAAATCGTGCGATCATCGGCCCGATCAATGTTGCCAAGACTCGTCGTGTCGCTGCAACCTGTGGGGCACCAATTGCAAGTGCCATCGGATGGGATTGTTTCAAAAATGGGGCCGCTAATCATGTCGTCATAAACGACACCTATGCTTATCACACACAGTTAACAAGCGAAACAAGATAAGACAAACTGATATCTCACACGATACACGAAAGCAAAATGTTCCTCATTAGCCCAATTGGTAGCATGAAATAATAGTGCATTCAATCTCAATCTTAATCTATGTGTCTCAATGTCTAATCAAACTCCAGTGTCAGCTCACAACAAGTGTCGAAAGTATCTAACACTGTGAACAGAAGATTTAGAATCTCGTTATCGTTTGAGAAAAATGTTGAAAATATGGAAAATATAATATAGTTAATTAATTTATCATTAGGTCACAGGTTTGTTATGTACACTCCACACAAATGTCACATAACAATATGTGCTAACAATGGAATAATTATTATTGGATTGCAATCATCATTATAGTTAAACGAGTGCAAGCAAACCGATGAAATATATTAAAATTAGCTAGAAGATCCCTCGATTTGCTCAGTGGCAACTTGAAGCAAAAGAAAATGTCTATCGATTAATTGTGAAATAAACTCTCCAGCAAGATTCGAATTCTCTGTTTCTTTTCTATGATTAAAAAGATATCCAGCAATAGAGGCATCGATAAAGTGAAGTTATATTCGGGGCATTCTGGTTGATATTTGTACAACTAGTCATGGTCGTGGATGCCGACGACACAGGTACTCACGACAAACCATCGCTCAATTTATGAACCGAGCGAGCGGGCGCACTACGTCACATAGTGCAAGATTGTGACGGAGAGAGCGAGTCAAGTTGAACTGTAAAATAAGTAGCTATGCCAGCTGATGAGAGTGTTGGAAATAAAGAACGAGTGAAACTCGATTAGTCCTTTGATCTACAAAACTCTGGATTTTTGATGTGCTCTCTTGAGCGTTTTATTAGCAACTGTATGTACTGTAAGTTAAGTCAGTTGTTTTATACAAGTTGTTGGGTGTTTCTAGCACCTAGGCTCCTCTCAACTAATCTGCCCCACTGTGTCGCTTTGCTACTCTCGGTGTTATGTTCACAAAACCACATCAGAGCATGCGCTACCCCATCTACACTTTGCAGAGCCTCTATGCATCTACGCCTCTATGCGCACAACACCAACTGCCTGTCAATTGGCGGGCTCCCGCTCTTTCGCACACCGAGTGAGTCCCCGTTTTATGCTGGTCGTCCTTGCGATCTTCCGCAGGCCTTCTGCACTCCAGTCACACGGATCGCACATCTCGACATTCAGATCAGCGTAGTTGTGGTCTGATGCATGTACTCCTGGCTCGAACTCTCGTCTGATCCGTTACCTATGCACAGCACTTGACATCCTCCCACCTGTTGTTGCACTAGATCATGGTCGCTTTCCAATACTCCCACTCGACCATGAGTGCTAAGTGCATACAGGATGTTGCTCGATGCTCCCACTGGGCCAGCCATCTCTGTTCAACACGAATCGTGGAGCATGCAAGGCCTTCGTCATGATGTCTGCAACTTGTTGCTCGCTATTGACGTGCACAGCTTCGATCAGTTTCCTCTCATTACATTCTCGAATGAAGTGATACTTAATGTCTATGTGCTTAGTACGTGTGTTCATTTGCTGATTCTTGATCAAACTGATAGCTGACTGGTTGTCGATCATCAGTCGCGTCGGTTGATCAATATGCTGTCCAAGCTCCGCAAGCAAACGACGAAACCAGATCGTCTCTCGCGTAGCAAAGCTCGCTGCCACGTACTCGGCTTCTGCTGTTGACAAGGATACTGTGGATTGTCGCTGACTCTTCCAGGCTACTGAACCACCTGCAAACATGAATGCATAACCAGAGGTCGAACGTCGGGTATCAATGTCGCCGGCGTAGTCGGCATCGCTGTAAGCAGTCAACTCCAATGAAGGGCTCCCACTGAAACGGATCCCGTAGCCATTGGTTCCTTTCGCATAGCGTAGCACACGCTTGAGAGCAACCCAATGATGTTGTCTCGGAGCTGACGAATGACGACTGAGAACACTGATCGCATATGCAATGTCTGGTCGAGTCCCGACCATTGCCCACATCAGTCATCCGAGTAGTTCACCGAGTAGATACGGTGCATCAATAATGTCCCCTGCATTCGCGCCGTGTGCCCCATCGGTGCTCAGATGCACGTTAGCATCCACTGGAGTAGCAATCGTAGCCGCGTCTTCCATTCTAAACTTGGCCACGATGGAATCAATGAACATTCTCTGATGTATGAGCATTGTACGATCACTCCGGCTTCGCACGATCTGTAAACCAATGAAGTAATTAGCGTCCATTGGTTTGACTTGAAACCTCTTGGCGAGAAACTCAATCAGCGCGTGCATCTCGCTTTCGTTGCTCGATGCAACGAGCCCATCGTCAACGTAGATCAATACGATCGTGCAACTCTCGTTCATGATTCTATGGAACATGCACGGGTCCGCATTTGATTGTGACAATCCAAAGTCACATAGTGCGAGACTCCGAGCAACATAGAGCGATCAATAGGTGTCGAATCGCCTATCAGTGTTGAACAGATTGGCGAACGTACGAGATTCAGCGAGGGTTACCTGTGCTACACCGCAATCATCAAGCACAGAGATCATCACGCCAGTGAATGATGCGTTTCGTTCAATGAGCGTCAGCAGTGCTAGCAGCACAAGCGTAGCTAACAGACGCGTTGGCGACAATGCTACATGGAGTGATTCTACATGGAGTCGAGAAACGTCAGCCTCTACTCTTGATACGAGCACGGATGTGCGACAGCCTGACAGTGACAGCAGACGACAAACAGGCGGGCGACAAGTTGTACGTGATTGGAGCAAGTACAAGAAGCCTATTCCGCGCGAACCTTACGAGATGCGGCAACGATCAAGAGCGAATTATCAGATCCCAAACGAAGATGATGATTCTGCAATGCTAGTGTTCGAATCAGAGCCAACCACCTACACGCAGGCTCTTGCTGATGAAAACGCAGACGATTGGCATGAGGCAATGAAAGAAGAGTACGATGCTCTGTTCGCAAACAACTTGGACGCTCGTCAGCTCGTCGTCACGAAGCCATGCCCGCGTTGTCATTCTCTCAAAGAGCACCCTTGGGGGAAAAACTGCACCGAAAGCTGTGGTCGGTTTGGTGACAGGGACCATGGATCCAAACAATGTCCCGCCGACAGTACACAGTTATCATGTGTCGATTGCGGAGGCACTGCGAATCACATGTCAGGTACTCGATCCTGCCCGCTGGCCAACAAGATGTGGATCAGAATCATCCTCCGCAGCCAACTTGATATAAATATTTTAATCGAAGAGCACCGGCGCACAAAATTCATGAATGCCATCATGAAAAATTTCAATCGCAGGTGACGTACATGTTATCAACCAAGTTTTTTTTGTGATTACATAATAGAACCTTACTTGTTTGCTTGCGTGTGTCCACTTGAATGAGTTGATTTTAAGTTCACTCACAGCATTTGATTTCACACTTTTCACTACTCCAATCTTTAGTAGTGACGGTCGTGGTCGCTTCTTTCAAGAGGGAGTTTCTAATCTAAGCCTTTGATTTCTTTCAATCTCTTCGAATCATTGAGTCTATTTCTTGAACACTGTATCACAGCTTCCATTATGTACGCTTTGAATTTAATCTTGAGTTCATCATAAGTGAGTCTACCGAGTAGTTTCTGTCGACGTTAACCGTTTTCGTCATTGTACTCTTTTAAAATTTCAATTTCATAATCTTCGATATCAATCTCTGGCACTGGCAAGTGATTAAGGACAAAGTAGATTTCGGTAGGAGTTATTTGAATCTCAGATAATAAGTGTCGCTAATGAAATATAAGACGATCAAGATCCGCTTTGATTCCAACGACGTGATTCTATGGGTTTAGGATATTTCGCATCGGTCGTTGCATGACGAACGGTTGTCGCTATAGCCCAAGCATAGCGTGCCCATGCTTGCAAGATCTTTGGCGGTGATCGAGCCAGTAGGATCGTCACGTTGTGATTGCATGGTATTCCCTTATGGTCTAGTTCTTTCATTGCCGTTGTACAGAGAGTATCAACTACTCATCCATAGATGGGATTGGTCAAAATTAGAACTTGTATCATAGCAAGAAAATTGGCAAGAGTTGTCACACGTGCTGAGACAATCATAGAAAACAAATAAGGTTGTCGATTTGTGTATAGTTTTAAGTTGAGTTCATTCATCAAAAACGTTTATACCGCAGGCTGAATGTTGTTGGTGATGATCAAGTTAATTATTTCATTGGTTCCCAAAGCTTTTAATTAAGTATCAGCCAAAATTGTAATAATTCTATGCGAAATGAGCAGATGACAGACGCGGCTACAATAGAGGGAACAGTAGAGGG
The DNA here is from genome assembly GCA_019968535.1 of Fragariocoptes setiger. Taxonomy (NCBI): domain Eukaryota; kingdom Metazoa; phylum Arthropoda; class Arachnida; order Trombidiformes; family Phytoptidae; genus Fragariocoptes; species Fragariocoptes setiger. Next base: position 6,506 of record JAIFTH010000719.1, on the reverse strand, counting down.
GTATCACTTCAGGTTGCGCAGTGTATGTGCGCAAGCGCAGGGAAATTAAACAAGAACAGTGCGTTGAAGCAGATCATCTGACCGCTCGTCTGGCTGCTTTGCTTTGTTGTGCGGTTGACTAAACAAATCAATGTGCGTTCTGGCAGATGCCAATAACATTCATCAGCCAAGTGTACGTTTCAATGATAAAAATACGAATTCGGTCGAGTCGATTGATTGATTATTTGTAATAATTGACATAGTTGGATGCTTGTTCACTCTCTGATTATTATTATCAATATCACGCTTCATTTATTTACTAACAGTTCAACCGAACTGACATGTAACATTTGCTTACCAACAACAATAACATTATTATTATCATAATCATTGATTGATTGTTTGATCGGTCATCATCATTGGTCGGTTATATTGTATTGTTTCGCGCGCGCGCACACACACATACACGAAGTCCAAGACTGCGTGAAGACTGTATGTTGCGTTGTGATAGTCTGCTTTTGTTTGCCACATTATGGGAACCACCACACTAACGCAAAATTGATGAACAGATCATTATCTGTTTATCTTCCATTGGCTGACACTGCCATTCACAATCACACCCATACGCATCCGGCACGAATTTATGGGTACACAATACAACTGTTTAAGAGTTTTGTGATCATCATCAATTATTGTCTTATTAGCCATCTGGCCAATCACTAGATGGACGAAACAAGCCCAAAGCTGGAACGTCACAACAACAATCGAGTTTGCTTTTTGTTTCGCTTTCCGTGTTGCCACTTAGCGACATAGTAACAATATTATTGTATTGATATCGAAACAACAACACTGCACAACAACCGACGTCAAATTCTATGAGAAATATTCCTTCATCTGATCTCAACCACCATCACAACTATTCGCCACACTACCAACATTTAACTGTTTGATCATAGTTCAACAAACAGTTAGTTAAACAAAAAACTATTAGTTTTAAATTCATCGCCAAGTCATTAGCAGAGCTGTCCTAGCGAAAAGTCGAATCACGGACGGACGTATTCACGAACAAGTAGAAACATAGCAATAATAAAAAATATTAATATATAATTATATCAGTGAATCGAGCCAATAGACCAATTGTGAGCCTACCGATGATACGCGGTACTCATTCACCACCGCCTCCGACCGCCACTAACCGTAATAATAATGGCGATAGTCGATCCAACCGTGGTGGCAACCATGTGATTTGCAATGGTCCTCGCTGGCCCCCCAAAGGCTCGAGGGGTTCGACGACGGAGCGACCCGCCAGCGCTCATGGCTCACCCCAAGAGCGTTCGTGTCGTGTTAAGATAAAATCAATATTAAAAAAACGTCCTCTATTGCACAGCCACTCATTAGGTTCATCGTCATCATCATCATCGTCGTCGTCAACTACATCTGTCGTTGGACCTCATTGTTATCCTGCCAGAGATGCACAATCGTGCGAGCGCAAATCTATACTCAAAAACAGAGATGCCAGATCGCCTAGTATCATCAGTTCACCGCTAGATTCAGCCAACACTAACACTAATGAATTCATCATGCCATCATCATCGTCAACTGCCTACGCTAACGCTAGCACCAACGAACGAAAGCCGAGGCCGATATTGAAACGAAACAGTTTAGACTTTGCGGATCAATTTGACTCATCTTTACGTTTATCACACAGTCCGAACGACTGCAACTATGGCTCCCATATAAAACAATCAAATCAATTTGAACGTCAACGACGATCACGCTCAACCTCATCTACCTCAGGTGGTAGCACCACACAAGCTGTTGTCACATTCACCACGTCACCATCCTTGTCGGGTGCTTCATCGTTGAGCTCATCGCCTCCGTCCACGTCGTCCGGATCGTCGGTGTTGTTAGCCGGGTGCAACCAGAACAATGGCGCCAGTATTCAATGGTGTTCTACATTACCGTACCATTATGATGCACATAGCACAACATCACAACAGGCAACAAACTCTGATCAACCAACTTGTGATCAATTAATGTTCTCATCGAAATCCAACAATGCGGACCATGAACAGCAGTCGACGACTAGCAACAGCAGCCACTGGCCCCCAATGCGGCGCACTAAAAAAAGTGGATCATTTTCATCATCTTACTCGACCTCTTCTACGTACAGCACCATGTCCTCGTGCTCATCATCGTCCAATGTGGCTTTGTTCGGTCATAGCCGTCGCGACTCATTCAGTCACCCAGATTGTTATGTGTCATCTGATCATGGGCCTGGTACACATTTTCAAGTGGACACACTTGTTGTGGAGTTGGCTGCTGACGAAATAGAGCGTAACGAACGTTCACGACAAGAGTCAACTTCCGCATCGTTTAGTTCTCGACTCTCGATTGGGCCGCCTTCGTCAATGAAACCAATATTGAAGAATCGGCGCAGTATTGATGAGTCGAACGATCACAGTAGCGTTTATAGTCCAGCCACAACACCTGTAAGGCCCATTCTCAAGAAATACTCTCTCGAGTGAGATGTAGATTAGCGAAGACCAATCAAAAGCGTCCTAACATCATTCGTAGAGAAAACTATCACGTATTGAACTGACGAGCGATATTCTATTCAAGAATAGGACTAAGTTCTCGTTGAAGTTCTTGCGTGACTTTGACAAAGCTCTTTTTGTTTTGTTTTTTGTCTGTAATCTACGATCAAGCATCTCTCGTTTTTTATTATATCCTGGTGTTTGAAATTTTTGTTGTATATTATATTGATACATCTAAAATTGTATTTACATGTAAAAAATTTAAGAATTGTATTCTCTGACTCAATCTTCATCAGATCGTCAAGTGACAATAAGTTTGCAATGAGTGACGCGCAATGCTGTTCTCGAGTTTTTTATCTATCCATTCAAGAAAATTGAACGTCTTTGTGTAGACCTAATCTGTGAGAGAAACGATCATCTCGATGTGATATATATTTATGTTAGTAAAAACAATAAAAAGAATAAAGCGAATGAATTCAAGATATGCAAATTACCAGCCAAAACTTACGCTTGGAATTCCTACAACTCCTTAACTTATGCCGTGCATAACTACCGTGCACCACTAACCATGACCATACAACCGCACGCTGTGAACTCTAAGAGCTCTCGAATGTCTTTCTTATTTCAAAATTCCTATACTCCAACTACCTGACTGTATGTATGATTTCGAATTAGATCGATGGACCACGACGTGTTTGTGAACTTTTCTCGTTCCCCTGCATTCGATCATCGTCGAAATAAACAGCAAACAATATCGTCTCTTGTTCGCGATCAATATCGCGAAGGATATTGGGTTTCTGTCTTCGATTGCTGTTGCCGCTGAAAGCACAAGCAGCAATAGGAGAACATGGGAGAAACATCGAGACAACTGTTGTTGGCTTAGTCGGGACCAGTGTGCAATAATTGGCGAAAATGTTAAGGCTATGATTAGAGACTCCCGAAGGGGAGCCCGAGACAGTTGTTTATTCAAAGTTTTTAACACAACAACTCATAGTGCAAAATGATGCTCGTGAATCTCGAGCATCTCCCACTCGGACTTGAACGCCGGCTTTGGATCAGCCGGCATAGACAGTGCAGCACCTGACATTTGATCTTGCATCATACGCGTAGTGTCTGCTGAATTGTTTTCACCTAATACTAAAGTATAAATTCCACGTAAGCCAAACACATTCAAGAAATACCACGAGGCAGAGCTGACCCAACTAGAGTTTAGTGATGCAAGCTCAATACCTCTTTGAAGCATAGGCTTGAAGCGAAGTGTCAATGGGAATGGTACGCGTGTCGTGACGAAGCCTGAGAATGTCCAGTTGATCCAGCCACCGATGAGAATAGTCGGCAACATATTCGTAAGATTCCCTTTGAGCATGTCGGTCATCATGGAGGGGTCGGTCATAGGATTGGGCTGCACGGATGGTCTATTCTTGGCAACAGTTAGATATCCATGTTCTGAGTTGAAAAAGTGGCGCCTCATAAGATAGGACTGTATGATGGAAGAAATTTTATGATAAACATAAGTTATTTGAATCATTGATTAGGTTAGAAAAATGTACGACTTTCTGTCGGTCTTGAATTACTCACATTTTTTGGTAAATATTTTCCATTTTCTCTGAGTAATCTTGCTCTTATGAGCGCTTGTGAATCTTGCACTTGTTGTAGCTCCAGCTTCTTGGTTGACATAAGCAGTATGGTGACATAATTGCGTAATACACCGATTAAAAAGGTGATGATCACTATTGGCAAGAACACCCACAGTCTAATGTCTGTGTCCAACAGAAGCATGATTGGATCTATGTTAAGACCAGAATAATAAATATAATTTTGATAATTACCGATGCATCGGATTAAAAAGAACCCACCCTCACAGTTCTTTTCCGATGAATGAATGTTTATCGAGGCGCCGATGATAAGGCCCAACACATTGATTTTCGTCAGATTTCATTTCGGGTCACTCGTGTGGATAGCGCGATCACCGGCGCGTAGTTTAAAAAAAAATTTTTCATCATGATTATTTTTGTGTCTCACTAATTTTGTGCCATGGTGGGTACCTCAGTCGGTGAATAAATGTAACTTCTTAATGCCGATTGGACAGCAACACAACATTCAGAAGCCAGACTTTTGGTGGCGCTTTGCCTGAGCGAATTGGCCATCGATCTTTCCATGAATGCAGTTTCAATTTCATTGTGACATATAAGCAGCCAAACGTGCCTTCGGTTGGTCTCAGAATTGCGCTTAAGATTGTACATTATTTTAACTTTTTTCTTCATTCTAAAAACTTTGAGCATCTCTTTGAGAAAAAATTTACTCCATTTGACTTTATGTTTTGCACTGAGCCTCATTCTATGTACTTGGGCCATTTTCTTCAACATGAGGGTAGTATGGAGATGTGCATTCATGTTCACAGAACCAGCTGTGGCCGTGGCCTCATCCGACATCCTCTAGTGACTGGATTTCCTTTCGTTCCTTGAGGATGGTTAATACGATTGTTAATGATCGATAATCAATAGTAACTGATTTTTGCCAATCAGAAAGGCCTCAACTACAACTGGGTTGCCGGCACGTCGCCGTACCTGTGGCGAATCACACAGTGCGCGTATGCACTGTGTGTGTGTGTTAGTGCGCGCCATGCAGAGTGTGTTGGCATCCAGCTAAAGGGTGGCCCAAATAAGCGTACTCGCGCGTTCGTCAATTTTCGTGTGCGTGTGTCTCTCACACACAGCTGACAAGCACTTGTGAGCGGTTGTTCACAAATGTGAACAGATTTTGTTCACAAAAAATCATGAAGTGCAAGCTCATTGCGGCAACAAGCGTGCTCCGTTCACACTGCGTGTGCATGCGTGCGGGCACTGAGTGCAAACATTTTGTATGCTTGTGCGTTCGTCAGACGAACGAGCAAGAGGAGAGTACGCTTATTTGGGCCACCCTTTACACAATAACAATTGACGATTCGATCAGTAGGCGTGTAAGCAGCAGCAGCAGCGACATCTATTGATCGAACAATACCATTTTAGTTGTCACTCTTGTTATTTATTTCATATCTCTATTTGCCAGGCTATACAGCGCAGCTATCGCGGAGCATTCTATTTCCTCTCGCGATTTAAGACATTCGTCAGTTAAATTTATCTTGCTAGTAGTGAAGGCCAGCGTAGGGGTTCAAGCGAAAATTTGTATTACTTCATCATAACTGCAGAGACTATGATGATGATGATGATACGCTAAAATGGTCCTAGGTTGTCGATGTCGATGATTTTTCAAACAATCCCGTGCATGGAGCAATCATTCATGCAGTGGATTCAAAGTAAATATTCACGGCCGTCAAATAGAGAGCACGAAACTGGTGAGTAAAGTGAACTAGTTTTGTTCGCTCAAACTCACATTCACATCATTCGTAAGCTTTGTGTGAGCTCAATCCGCATCGTTTAGGATCATGCATCACTTATATAACATGCAACACATTGGTAGTTGAGACTGTGCAATGAAATCAAGATGCCGGTCAGATTATGGCTTTCGAATTCACACCAACTTTTTGGTCACACACACTTGCTCATGACTAGCTCATGGTTATGGTTGCTTCTATGCTCATTCCGTTACAGTCGTGTGTTACAGGTGGTGCGTGATATATTTATGGCAACACAAACTGAGAAACTGCCAACGGTAGGATTAATGGGTTGATTGGATTCAGCATTGGCTTGCTGTCCATTAGTGTATGTGTGTGTGATTATTCACTGGTTGCAATCCTTCAAGCCAAGCGTGACTAACACTGACGGCAGACCATGTTTATTTAATGCAGTTACATATTTAAAAAAAGGTTTCCTTCGAATCCGCTCTACTTCCCCCTGATAAGAGGTGGATATTTATAGTTTATATTTTTGAGTCAATTTTTTCTAACGAACGACCGAGGTCGTCCGCACGGGGTGCCCGCGCTTCAGGCGACGCCAGAGCGCCACCTGACTCATTCTACAGGGCTCATGAGTACAAAATCAAGAATGATGC
>JAIFTH010000718.1:0-18190 GCA_019968535.1 Fragariocoptes setiger | reverse complement strand
ACTAATCCAGCACAAACGAACAATGCTCTGAGAGACCTGGCGCCATCTTGTGTCGCCTCATTCAATTCAATGAACGCTTCCAATAGAATTTGCCGAGTCTAGCAAGCCAGCCAGCCACGGTAGCCCTGGCCTGCTCCCACCACCACGGAGGCGCCATCTGTTGGTCGTGGTTCAATTTATGGGTAGATATCGATTGAGAGGAATAACAATAACAAGAAAGTGATAATGAATTAGTACGAGTTGCTCGATACTATCACTACCTACTAGGTGGGGCCATCTATTAAGCTAGGTGCTTTAGTGGCGCCATCTATCAACGGTGGACGATACTAAAAATGTAAACAAACTTTGCTAATTGGTTGGACCAATCCATTGATAGATGGCGCCACATTGATCACGATTATCCATAAGACACAACAGCGGCGAAACTTTCCCACATTGATTGTTGCTGAATATTTATCGATACTGAATTGTGAATAATGTGGCTCACGTGATAATATTATCTTCATGACTATTGAGATGATGTTGATTGCACGATTGAAAAGGTAAACGGTAAAAGTGAACTAGGGTAGCTTTTTCAGAGGAACTTAGATTTATCATTGTCTTGTTTGGGCCTTTTTTCGATGTTTACGATAGACATTGCGAAATATGCAACATTGCAGCTTTCTAAATTCTAGTCGTTGTACCATTGTCGTCGTTATTTTTGATGACATTGACTTGCAGTGTGTCGACAATCAATCTTATCTGAACGTTTAGATTGTGTTGTCAATGAAGATTCAAGTCTCAACAATCAACAAATGAAAACAATTCGATAAAATGATCGGTGATGATACTGTTGCTAATGATTATGTTGCTTGTGGACAACACGACGAGTTGAATTGATTGAGTGAGTCGAACAAGGATTGGAAGTGCGACTAAACTGGTGTGTATTTGTTGTGAACATTATGATCTTCGGTTGACTGTTAGCCTCTCGCAAGAAGAATGTTCGCAAACAACACGAATCGAATTCGCGGAATCGTGGTTGCGCAAGTGCAAGCACACACAACAATGCGCGCGCATGTATTACCAAACACTGTTTGGCGGCTGTAACATAAAATAAATAAAATAGCCTAAGCCTCGATAGCCTAAGTGTAATAGCAATAGCCTGAGTGTGATAGCAATAGCATACAGCACACAAACAGCTCGCAGCACCTGAAAACTATTTGTGTGAATGTTCTGTTTGTGCACAAGGTGGCGCTATGGTGCTCACTTTACCTGCCCGGCTGCACAGCTATCATATGCTTATAGACACATTGATACACTCACAGTGTAGGTTGCAATTAGTGACAGTGACAAACACGCTCGTTGTTTATCTGTCGTCAAGCACAAGAAGCTAAGATAGCATAGATAATGCTACACACGTAAATAACGAGCTAGCCAAATAGCTCGCTAGCTAAGCTCACTAATGCCAACTAGTGAGCGAGCCGACGAGCCAACGAGTGTGGTTAGCTAAAGAGCCAGCGAACAAGCTCTCCGGAAAGCAAACGGCGACAGTTGATCATCACGACACTTGTTGGCATTATCGCTAGGTTTGACTCTTTGAACAGAGCCAGCGAGCTTGCTGATGATTTTGATTTTGTATTGATGTGTTGTTGTGCACTTGTTGGCCGGCGTCACTCACTCTTCACTCGCTCGCTCACCGTGCAAATTGTGCGGCCAGGCAAGTTCAGCCGACAAGTTAAATTTGTCGCCGCAATACATTTAGCGCAATACTGTGAGCTGCAGGACCGAGCTTGAATTGTATCTCTCTTGTTTGTTTGTGCCTTGTAGTATGTGTATCGAATCATTAGCGTTGTTTGTACACAAGCTAAAGTTCTCGCTAAAAGATTTGCACCAAGAAAGAAGACACAGTGCAACAAGCAAACGACGAAGAACAGGTGAATACGACGACGACGACGACGACGACGAAGATAACAGCAACAACAAGTACGGGGCAATAAACCGTCGCACACACAAAGAGATACAAACAGAGAGCTGATCAAAAAAACAGACGAACGGACAGTCAGGGAGAGAGAGAGAGAGAGCTTGCTCAGGAAGAATCAGCGCCAGCTAGATATCAATAGAAGCAGTGGCGATAGGTAGAAGACAGCACGCGGACACTCACTAATCGAAACTAGCTCGCTCTCAGTTTAAAATAAAATGAAGAGAGAATCAGGTGCTGCACACAAATGGATCGACCACTGAAATGGACACAGCGCTCGATGCTCAGACAACGACAACGATGACAGTGGCGGCACAACATAAAGAAGATGCGATCGTCACTCACTCACTCAATGCAGCCGTTGTCGTCTTTATCGTCGGCTAACAAGTAACGACGCAACGATGAAATGCAAGACGACCAATGAAATGTTACAACTGAGATCATCATCAAGCAAAGCGAACAAGCGAGCGAGCGCGAAAAGTCAACAAAAAACACGGCTCACCTGCCGGTTTGTTGATTTTTTTCTTGATTTTGACTCTTCATCTTTTGCAGCTCATGCTCGTTGCACTTGTTTGTTCAGTTTGTTCACTGTCAAAGTCAGAGCTCAAAAGTCAATGCTCATCGTCTCGTATCTGAGCTTGTACTTCAAGTTACGCTGAGGCTCACAATTAAGAGACACATTTTGAAACGTTGTTATGACTTGACATTTGCTTGTTATTAGCTGCTTGTGTGATTTCTTCAATTTGATTCGATTTCGCTTCGTTTCGTTTGGTATGATTTGATTTTTATTTGATTGCCGTCACTTATCGGATCGTCAGGGACACATCAACCAGCACTACAGCTAAAGTAAAGGCAATGCCGCAAAATAAAGCTCAAATTAAAAATCTCTAGTCGACCAATTTACCGAAGAGATCAGCACTAATAAGAGAACTGTTGCCGATCGAAACAGATCAGTGTTTCGAGCGTACTTGTCGCCTTGTGTTCTTTCTTTTCTGTATCGGACAAATTTCAACACAGATTAGCAACAGATCTGAGCCATCAACCTTATGATTTTGTTAATCACACGCAAAATCATTTGAGGCAGTCACAGTACCGACAAATTGACAAATCGAGCGATGATTTGATTTGATTCGAAGTGAAATGAAATGACAAATCTCATCATCGTTCGTGATCGACAGTGGGCAAAACCGAAAAATTTGTCGTCATGGTGTTGCAACTGATAAATAAAATTTATAATTTTCTAAAAAAATAGACCATCTAATAGAAAGTTTAAATTTAAGTGGCTGAAAAGTCAAGCGCCAATTTGTATTGATAACTACATAATGGCTGTATTAATATGAGCAATATCAGCGTTCGTTGATACTCTGGTCTGTTCGCTTGTTGTTTTTGCATCTGCAAGGAATAAAGTGAAGCCGCTCAGCTCAATACGGAACTAGTAAACACCAGTGTTTGTTGTGAAAAAGTCATCGAATCAGTATCGAGTCAGATATCGACCAAAATTGCTCAGGGCTCAGCAGAGAATTGGCAACAAGTTCAAAGTTCAAATGTTATGTCCCAGTGTCGCAGTGCACCATCCTTAATTGTAAAAGAATTGAAAAGACGTTCCCTAGCTTTTTCCTAGTGATTGATTGGTGGAGCGTGAAATTGATGGGCCAAATTAGCGCGCTAATTGTTGCACTCGCTCGCTCATCGATTGCCGCGACGCTAATTTGCGCGGCATTTGTTTTGCAACGCTAATTTCATCGCCAACAACCTCAATGCCGCACACACGCACGCGGAGGCCGAAATTTGACTCTATTTTTAGCTTTTTTATTTATTTAGTTTTATTGTCTTTGCTTGTAATGATAATCGTGGTCATTGTCGCTTGGTTGTTTCGAACTCGGACCTAACTCAGTATAGTTGTTGTTTTATCAACGCTGGTGGTCTGACAACTATCGATGACGAAGACTACAATCACACAAAGAGACTAAACCTTGATATTGAGCTCGAAACAACATTCTATTTCAATCATCGAAAATGCACACACACACACACAGACGGAAAGAAAAAGAGGTACCTTTTTCTATGTTGTACTGTTTTTTTCTTCAAATTTGTGCAACAAACTCTAGAGAGACATAAAATTAGTCGCTGGACGTGTAAAAATAAAAACAGAATGCGTGAGAATTTGTCACCAGCTGCGTTACGAATGAATGCCGAGCTTTCAAATAGAACTGTACTATCACTACAGATTGTGCAATTGCAAAATAGTAAAAGTTTTCCCTTAAACTCTTGGTTTCTCTCGCGCACAATATTAAGATCAAGTTCAAGTTCAAGGCTTTGTGGTGGTTGGTGAATGTTGTGTGTGTAAACCACGAGCTGTGAATTGCGTCGATTTGCGTTTATTATCATTATAGTTTGATTGAAGTTGAGCATTCGATCGCGGAAGAATTTGTTTCTTTTTTAAATTTTATAGATTTTATTCGACGAGTCATCTAATGACCGTTACTCAGTGTTGCGCTTTTATTATCATTATTTTTATTCTCTTAGTTTCAGAATTTGGTGTCTGTTTGTACTTTGCTTTTCTTTTCTTTTCTTCTCTTTTCGGTAAATTTTACGGCTCCTTGCAAGTGAAATTTAGTGTAGCCATCCGAATGGAGATTCTTTTTGAAAACGAAAAAACTTTTAAGACTTGTCGACTAAGACTTGTGACCGAACGAATTAACCGACCGACCAACTGACCGACCAATCGACTACCGAACGTTGCGCGACGCAATGCTTGCACGCAGCTGTTAATATCAATTCTAAATTCTAATTTCGATTAACATTTGATGCCAATTACGCACCAATTTGCCTAGCTGATACATATAATGCGCTACAAGGTTTATTTTATGCGCGCACCACGAGAGATTATATGCTATTTCTATCGATATTGCCATCCTATTTCATTCTGTGCAACGATTGAGGCGACAATGTGCCAATGTTCTCTCTCACAGTCGCTTGTGTGCAAACAAATAATGCACGTTAGAATTGTGAGTGATAAATATATCTAGCGATCAGTGAGCTTGCCTTTATAGAAACTGACGAATTCAGCGAATCGAGCGAGCCACGAATTTGATGGCTGAGTTTGTTCAGCATCAAATGAGCAGCAGCACATCTTTCTTCTGTTGTTTGCTGAATATTGCCAGAGCTCATGTTGAGATCGTGGTCGTCGTCGTAAACCGAATTGTTCGTTCGCATCGTTGACTGTTCGTGAGCACGTGCGCACTGTTTCTGTTACAATCATGAGATTGTTGTTGCCAACTTGGACGAAACTTTTAGCCAAAATTTGGCGTCATAGTATCATGCATTAGATTGCCCAACATTTCTCAACTTGTGCTGCTCGACGGTCGTAAAAATAGTTATTCCAAATTCTCTAGTTCTCTTCGAGCCAAGTTCGAGTTCACCCAACCCAAGCGAATGATAAAAGTTTCGTCAGTCACAACGTACCGTGCCGCGAGCGGCATCCTGTTTCACTTGGTGCACGTGTTTTGTTGCTGCGCGCACGTGCTTGCTTTGCCCAAGCACAAGCACAAACACGCATACACACCACTGAGAACATTTGTGTACACCTATATTGGCTTTCATTGGTTGGTCATCATCGTATCAAGCCATTTTATTGCACAACTACGACAGCAGCAAACTATGTGCCACTACAACTATAAGCAACTAACTATTGTGTCGTACAGCACGCAACGACTCGAAGCCGATTGTGTTGCTGTATGAACGGACAATAGGCGATACAGCGTGCAGATTGTTATAACCAACCAGACACAACATTAGGCGTTCGAATCGGCTTCTTGACTGATCGAACGAACAAACGAATCCTCTGCCTCAATTGATGTTAGCAGCTCGAACGGCGATTGCTTTGTTCGAACTGCTGCTGCTGCTGTTGTTGTAAAATTAAAACAAAGAACAGCAGATGTGGACACACGCACTTACAATCGATTGGATTGAAACGAAACGGTGACAGAAACACACGACACAAATACGACGAGAACTTTTACGATCTTCAAACGTACAAAGCTCGCGACGACCAATCGATTGTCGTATTTAGCGGTGGTCGTCGGCGTCGATGTACACAGTAGACTTTGTACTGTGTACTGTGCAGACATCTAGAGACACACAATTACACGGCCAACATGGTACATGTCATACGACAACTCATGACGACAAATTGACTGTCGACTGTCCAATCGTCGACATTGTCGTTCGTTTGCTTTTCTTTGATGAAATCTCTTTTTAGTTCTCTCCTTTGGTTTAGTTGTCAGTTGATGCCGCAGTCACCAAACCTACTGCCACAACATCGAAGGGTGTTGTAAAATTGTGACAATCACCAAACATCAACCACAAACTTGTCAGTCGGCAACTCATTCGAATCGAATCGAATAAAACGGAATAGAATGAATCGAATTGAATTGAATTGAACCGACGCTTGTAATTTGTATTAATAAACATTGATAAGCGTGTTAGGCTGCTAGAGAGCACCCACATGAGACTAGAAGTCGAGAGAACAATAAACGACAATGGATACGTGTGGGTGGTCAGCCGATTTGAATGTTCGATTAGTCGAACGCCAATGATCGTATGCTCGCTTCAAATTCACTGTGTGTTGTGAGTCACAGCATACAACGACAAACAGACAGGGCATTCATAAGACAAGAGTGTCGATCTAACTAATCCGTGCAATAAACTTGGTGCTTTCGTGCCACAATAAAACACTTGTTCGTACGCACTATGCTAAACTTGCTGGCGATTGCTTTGAGAGAAATCTCACTAATGAAACTTGAGATGAGTTTCTACACGACGACGATTAGCTAGTCGAGCGTAACGAGTACAACAACAACAATCATTTCACAACTTGGCGCGACAATTCACAATCGATTCTACACATGCGCGATCATTACCGATCAATTTGCACCTGTATCTTAAATTGTCTTAAACTCTTGATCATCTTAAACATCATGATCTTATACACAAATTACCATTACACCTGTACCCAATAACTCTAAACATGATCAAAAGTTCCCATAGTAGCGTTCTTTTCAGTTATAATCTCGACACGCGGCACGAAAGAGCTGGCAGAAATGTTACGTATGTAATCTGTACAGCGATTGTGTATACAGGTCTCCCTTGCATCTCACTTGCATTGTTGAATATGTGGATGGATGCTCAAACAAACTTGACTTCCAACGTCAACAAAATAGAGAAGATGGCCTATAAATGAGTGTTGTATAACTGAGCGTGTGTGGTCTGTCCGTCCGTCGTCTTCGAATCACTCTGTCTTCGTCGTGTGCTAACCATAAAAAGTTTTGGCCACAGATTACATCATGATAATTGCAATTGTTGTCGAATAACAAGCTTGAAAAGATCGACAGGAATTATTTCTGTTGTTCACTTGTTAAATTCTTGTGGTCTGCGACCAATTCTTGTTAGTAAATTGACACACGAGTGAGCGAGCCAGCACAAAATGGCCAGTATTTATAGTCACAAGCTTTGTGACAGGCCAGCTTATAAGAAGATTACGTCATTTTTGGCCTCCACATGTTGTCCTTTGTCGATCGTTAGTGTCGTATGCTCGAGCACACGACCGCACAAAAGCTACGGGGTGTACGATGTCTTTTGGAAATGTTGTGGCCTCGCAATGAGCCATCCAATCGAATCTATGACCATCTAGTTTCTCTAGATTCGAGTTTGCGTTTGCAGTTTGCGTTCAGTTCGCTCGACAGGTGATCGTTGACAGCAGAATTAACAGCGGGCTAAATGTCGACACACGATAGGCGAATAGACAAACAGACGGATGGACGGACGGACGAACGGACGGACAGTTTCTAGCTGGAAGAATTGAAAAGAGTTTTATGTTCGTGTTTACAACCTGATTTCTGGAACTAAAACAAGTTGCTGCTGCTGCCACTGTTACTGGTGACGGAGAATGACGACTGATGCAATGCACAAGCCAATAAGTAAAGCGAATAGCTAACTTTTGCACTCTTTTCTGTAATTGTTAGTGCTGCATTTGTTTAAATTCGAGCAAATCAAACATCGACAACAGACGAAGACGAAGATAACATTAGACTGGCTGGTTAGCTGGCTTTTCGTCTGACTAGTCCGCATGTGTGCCTGTTCTTCGACACTGACAGACTGACTGACTGATTCGGCTGTGCCGATTTTATGACCACCGACTGCTGGGCTCATAACAAGCGCGTTAACATTGCCCTGTTCGACGGCAATCCTTTGATTCGCAACACAGACAACAGTCAAAATGATCGCCGAAACGAAGCTGGATTCGGTTCAGCCTGGAAGAATTTCATTTTAGTCAGAATTTGCTTCAAAGTCAACCCTTCGATCACAGCAGGCGTTTGACAGTGTGACTGTGTGAGTGTGTATCTGTGTATCTGTGTATATGGAACATGGAGTAGAAGTGAATTGCACTTGCTAGCTTGTCAAATTGCTGGCCGGCAACAATGTTGAGCAATTTTCTCCATCTGCATCTGCGTCCGTGTCAGCATTAGCATCGATCAGCGTACCAACTATGTAAGATAATTTCTAGCGTCACCTACGCTCAAATATTACTGCTGACTGACACACAAACTGACAGTGTCACTACACTTGTTGTAATGACATCCACATACTCACTAAGCCGTATATCGCGCCGTTTCACTTGTTGTTTCGACTCCAATCAACTCTTTCGTTCCAAAAGTGAGCTTCCGTTTCGTCAATGTTTCTTTTGCTGTTGCTGCGAATGTTATGCTTGCAAAATCATTCTGACTGCCTATATTTGTAAGCGTCAAGTGTGTAGACACCTAACTCACCATTTTATGTCAATTACATTCACATTCACATTTATATTTGTATTTACATTGATATCAGTCTGACACCGTCACTCACCCGCTAGCAATACCCGGTTAGTGGCAATTAGTGGTAGAGAAATTTGCATTAATGACTGCACGACATACTCCTAGAGACTGAAGTAGTATTGGTACAACATAGTACACTTTTTCTCTTTCTTTTTCATCTGTCACACGCGACATGAACAACAGCGATAGTTCATTTGAGAAAAAGTTCACATTCACATTGCGAGTGCTCACACTATACTGCATTATTATGAGTATAGTATGATAGTTTGTCGAATTAGTGTATAACAATTTGCATATGCTGCTATCGAACATCAGGTAAGCCAAATGCATCTAAAATTTGACACGGATGCCATCATTCAGTTATTGAAAGTCTAATAAGAGAATGTTAGACATAGGCATAAGAATTAACCGATATCAAATGATCAAATTTGGCAATAAATAACTTTCACACTTTTGTGATTTTTTTTCTTCTGAACGAAAGCCTTTAATGCACCAATTCTATAGCTCATCATGAAATTGTAGTTTCATACATGAAGTTGGCCCGTTCGAGAAGATCAAAAATAGAGAACAGAGCATCCAATGCTAATCAGATCCTAATCTCACGTCACATGTCGGACGTGACGTGCGATTCTTATGCTAACACGTGTTAGCTCGTGCAAGCTTGTGGTCTCTTTGTGAAGTCGCTCTTTTTCGCATGCTAATAAATGGAGTTTTTTTATTGCGGAGCAAAATCTCTAATGTATTATAATGATTGGAAACAAAGATTAATCTTGCTATTAGGAAAACAAGGCAACGAGCACCAGACGGCAGGCTTTGATACTTTCTTTCGTCTCACTTTCGATTTGATCCAACTTAATTCGATCTGATTCGATCCGATTCGAAAATTGCTAATTCGTTGGAGCTCTCGGAAGATTATCTGTTGATATTCAACATGGAGGCCCCTTTGATTGCCAAAATGATGACGAATAGAATCGGCGTTGAGATCAAGAAGATGAACTGGACGATTGTGTAGCTGAATTGATGGCAAGTGCTCGTAAAATATCGTTCAACGTGTAGCGGACAGAAAAAATTCAACAAGAACGTCTCTTTCTTTCTTTTACTAATGAACTAGCTCTCAAATTTTAATTTCGAACGTACTAACATATGGTTGGTTCTCTAACGTGACGTTCACAAAACAAAACAACACGACACAGCAAGATGCAGTAGACGACGATGCATTGAAATAGGGCTGACCATCTCTCTTTGGTTCAGCAAGCAACGGAGCAAACGGAAAGCGAGCGAGCGAAAGAACGAAAAAAACGAACGAACGAACGAACAGGCAGACAAACGAATAGAAAAGTGGAGAGAGAGACATAGTGGAGAGTAAGCGTTAAGAGTTTTTACAACAGTGAAACAAAAGCAGTCGCAATTGCAACAGCAGCCGAAGAAACGAAACGAAAATAAAGAAATGAAATAAGGCTAAATTGAAATGAAATGGACATATAAAATTGTAGAGACTGCGCACATAAACATTGCTTGGGATACACACACAGACTAACTGGATGTTCGGATGGTTGATTCGTTTGTTCGTCTGTTGGATGCAAATAAAAATATAAAGAAGAAGAGAAAGAGGAAAAAAGTCAAGACAGACAATAGTAAAAAATGCACACGCGCTTTCTTCTTTTCCATCACACTGCTACAATTCATGTTCTGTTTGATCTGACTAACTACACTTGACTAGCAGTTGTTGTTGTTGCTTAAGCTTGAACTTGAAATTTGAAATTGAAATTGAAATCACAACGCTTCAATTTCAATTTCAATTCTAATTTCAATCTCGATCTAATGAACATCCAATTTTTAGTTCACAACCGAGCTCTGTCTGCTAAAATCTCTTAAGAGAGAAAGGAAGAAATCAGAAAAAAAGCTGCTTCTGTGCATCTCTCGCATAATGTGATGATAGCTTAGGAAAAATTAGAAAAAAGAAGATACGAGAAGGAACAAGCAAATTACACCATTGCATCATTGCCACAACATGCAAGTTATAGGCGCGGCGTGCGCCTATATGAACAAGTGTCGTACACATAGACCAGACTTGCATATCGAATCAAATGTTCAGCGAGTCAAGCGTCGGGTCAAACGTTGGTTCCCATGCTAGTATTTTGTTAATGTCAGCAAGATCTTACATCAAATTCGCTCTAAGATTGGAAAGTTGTTCCGTCTATAGGCAGTCAGGCAAACAGCAACAACAGCAGCAGCAGCAGCAGCAGTACTTCAAGAACTCTTTGAACGCGTCATCATTAGCCAACATTGTTTGAGTAAGCTAGATGGCTAATGGGCGTGTGGGTGTGAACACGCCCATTAGCACTAATCGTAGCTCGTACACACACGAACGATGACAAATTATGACACACATGATGACTTCGTTGTTGGTGGACAACATGCTTTTAGAGAAGCATGTTTTGAGGTTACATATTCTTCGTTGTAATATACTTTCGTAGTAGGGGTACACACCAAATGAGTCAATTATAAATAAATCAGACAAATGTTTTCTAATTCTCTATGTTTGTGCTTGACAATTTTTGTCATTGTCATTTATATGTCTATGAATAATTCTAACCTTTTTTGATGCACTCGAGGCTCAACACTTGCTACAACAGCAGTAACAATAACAGCAACAACAACCGCAACAGCAACTATCACAGTCATACTGTTAAGTGCGAGACTAATTTGCAACATTTACCATTTCCAATTGCAATTTGCAAAATGTGTTTGTGTGTGTGTGTGCCATCGCTAATGTCCTCTCCAATACTGTCGTAGCAATGTGACTGATGTATTATTGTGGCCGATAGTGCACTTGACGCCAACGTGTTTGTATTAACGTGTAGCAGCTTTGGGACAGCGTGAACGTGGATTGGTTAGCTACGAAATTGAACAAAGTTGTGCGTTTGTGGCGCACCTTGACTGATGATTGAATAGAATCGAGTTGAGTTGAGCTGAGTTTATACAAACTGACTAACGATGACTAACACTGACTAACTGACTGACTGGCTGGCGTTGAGCTGCACGCCATATGACGAAGGTGCAATGCGACGGGTGAGCGTCTGCGTTTGAAAGCCAGCAAGTGCATACGCGTCCTTTGTGCTGATGCCGCTTTTTGATATCTAAACTTTGGCGCCTGTACCGTCTCCTCTTGGCCTATCTCAATCTTCCATTGGCTTGCTTGCTCTACACTCTGTGCTCTAGAGTTCTGTGTTGTTTGTCAGGCAAGTGCAACGTGACACACAGGCCTATGGCAAGTTAACTTTTTGCAATAGCACTCAGTTGGCTGGCTCGCTAGCTCGTCCTCTCTCGATAAAAGCTGGTTGCTAATCTCGCTGAGAAATACATTGCCTCTTTCTTTCTTTCTATTCAAGATAACAACAAAGAATACGACGACAAATTGAATTGAATCAAACAGACGAACAAATGAATGTTCATCATGTCTTTGTTGCTTGGTGTTTCTGTTGTTATCAACAAAGTCTGTGGAAAATTGCAGTCAGCAAATGATGATTGCAATCGATACGCATTTAGATTTGCATTAAAGAACAAGCTCAATTTGAGAATTTTGTCAAGTTTCGAATAGCACTGGGCCATAAAGGATTTACATACACAGCGATACATGCACAATCTGTAACTAATTAAGGCTAACTAAGAGAAAAGTTTACTCACAGACGAGCGTTTGTCCGTGACACAAGTTTGTGTTTGAGCTCTTCAGCGTGTATGTGTGTGTGTTTGTGACACTGGCACCTGGACACCTTTGCTTGACCTGAGTATTTGCTACATTACTTATATTCACTAGATTCATGGGTGGCGCTGATCAGTTGTAGTATTCAAAGTATGTTCTGCACAAGCTAGTGATATTCCTTCACAACATGTGCTAAACCTTTGAACATGCTACTTCTCGCAAACTTACAACCGACGACAAGTGCAGCTCATCATGTTGATTGGCAGATATAGCCGCTAATATTTGGCACGGCTTGTTGTAGGCTCGGCTTAATCGTCCGCTCAAGCCATGCATTTTGGTAATTATGACGCACATCAACACCACGACCCAACGAATGAGCGTCAAAAACCACTGTACAAGTAGGACTCGAAGTAGATTATTCAAATATGAGAGACGATGCTCAAGCAGTACTTAGCTTCGTAATTGATATATGGATATGTTCTATATGAATGAGCAATGAGCAGAGTATGTGATCACCTTCTATAGACGACACAACAGTAGTAGTGCAATATTTACTAAGCGGATTGTTGTTTTTCCAGACAAATGGTTTCAAGTATGAAATGAGTCTATAATTGACTCTTGATTGATACAGAGATCTTTGTCTTGAAATGAACGAATTCTGAGGAGTAAACCAGCAAAAGTCGCTGATTGTTGTTAATCTCATTGTCATTTTATTACTTTCGTGGCATTCGAAATTGAGTGCTCACGTTTCGTCTGTCTGCATTCACTATCGTTTGTTTGTTTCTCGTTGGTTTGTTTTTCCACCGGCACGTTGAGCGTCCATGTTCAGTGAATACTCACCTCACAAGCGACAGCAGTAGTAGCGTCAGCACGTGAAACAAACAACTCAATTTTTCCACACGCACACAAAACTCTGTGATGAATGCTAAAAAGTGGTATCGTTTACATGCATGTTTCAAGTGCCGCCAAACAACAAGCCGTTCCGGTGAGCCAAACAACAAACAAGTAAGCAAGCAAGCGAGCGAGCAACCATGTGAGCATGTTAGCAGCCACCTAGAGCCAACAGATTGAGCCAACAAATAGGCATTGAGAGAGAGAGAGAGATAGCTTAACCTTAGTTTTGCTCTCTCTCTCTCTCTCTCCCTCTTACAATCTGGCATTGTAGAGATGCATGGTTTGCATAAACGCAGTGAGCGAACTCTAAGCAAATGAATTGCAAAAGAGAGGTGTTTGACGCCAAACTATCAGATAGATAGTTTGGAGATACAAGCAAAAGTTAAAACAACATCAAGGGAAAAAACTAACTAAGAAACTTGCTTCACAAAGATTTCATAACAAAAATCAAGAATCTCTTCAAATTCTGCGAATACGAAGTTACTGTGCTTTCTATGTGATGCTTGATGCAATGCAATACACAATATGTGTGTTATAAGTTAAACAAGCTACATGTAGATGCAGATACAGATGATGATGGTAATGTCGACGGCGACGACGATGGCAACGAGAGTGTAAGCAACAGCAGCAGCTAAAAAGAAGAAAAAAAGAGAGCTCGACAATAACGAGCGAGCGAGCGAACGAACGAACAAACGAACGAAAGAACGAGATGGCAAGCGTGACGACACGAGAGCCACATCACGAAATGAAACGAAGCAAACGAGAAGGCAGAGTGTGAAGGCGAGCAACCATAGCCAACAAGCAAAAGTCAAGAGTCGAACGAACGAAGAGAGCAAAAAGAAAAAGAGAGATCTTTTTTACGACCAAACGAACACACTGAATCAGGCATACAACCAAGCAAGTTAGGCGAACAGGCAGACATGTAGCCAGCCAGCCAGGCAGGAAAACAGAGAGAGAGAGAGAGAGAGAGAGAGAGAGAGAGAGACGAACGCGAGCTGTGGCCCACATGACGCCCAATAATATCGTACGCCTGATATTCAATAACTAGTGCCTGTCTTTGCAACGTTCGTTCATTCGTCCCTTTTTGTTGTTGTTTGTTTGTGAGCACTCAAACAATCAACTGATCACCAATCAAACAAACGAACGAATAAATGGACGAACAAAAAACAAATAGCGAATGAATGATTCTGATTCACATATTGCTGAGGTTAAGCAGCAAATACGGAGAAAAGAAATGGATGGTTCCAACTAGGTAGAGAGAAACTTTGATGAGATTCACTTCAGTCTATAAGACGAACTAATCACAATCCAAGTGTTGCACAATCCTACAACAATTGTTCGTTGATGTGTGTGACGTAATGCTGTGCGCTGTGCGACAAACGTCGATTGAATAGAGATTCGTGCACTAGAGATCTCTAGAGAGCTGTTTAACTTTGAATTTCATGTCATGAGTTTGGCAAGACTCAAACGAAGGTTTTCGTGAGATTGTCGATCCTCGATTTGTCAGTAGAACATTCTCGAGTTAGCACAAATTATTCTGCTCGTGCTACAACGAAAAAGATATCATAATCAATCATGTTGAAGCAGGAATAGCATAATAGTCTTTGAGATATTTATAGGGTTAATCATTTGATGATGAAAACCAACGCACGCAGACACTAGCGTGAGTGACCAGTCAGTCAGTCAGCCATCAACCAACTATTGGCATGTGTTCAAAGTGTGTCTGTTCGCACAAAAAATTAGCAGTTAAAAGTATAAGGCCATTGTTTAGCCTATCAACAAATGAATGTCACTTAAATGTTGTTAAACTGTTGTTAGGCCATCAGCATCACAACAATCAGCTAATATCAACTAATGAAGTTATTTTTTTCATTAATTGTCTAACAAAGTCAATAGCAAAAGCTGGCTAATGAATGATTCGATGAACTTTTACTTAATCGGCTCGTAATCAACAACAGTAGCAACAACAACAACAACAACAACAACAACAACAACAAAGAAGCAATGTGGGACGAAGAACAGTGGCTCAGCTCAATGATGAGCTAAAAGTATTTACGCCACAAGGATGGTGAAATATATTCTCACGCAATCTAAGCTAGCCAGCAGAAGAGGGAGCCAAGTGTAAACGAGAGAGCCACGTCAACGGTTGGCAGTGTTGCGAATACTGTTGGCGTTGTTGGGTGACGTTACGTACCTATGATGTTGTTCAACCACTCATGGGTGCTTTAGTAGTTAGATTCAATCGAGTTTTGATAATAAGCAGCATTTCTATTACAGCGCTCTGTTGTTGATCTGTTTGTTGTTGAAATACTGGTATCACCAAACGAGCAACAGAACAAGTAGCGAAATAAAGAATAACAATAATAAAATAATATGAGATACATATGTTTGCTC
Source organism: Fragariocoptes setiger (assembly GCA_019968535.1). NCBI lineage: Eukaryota > Metazoa > Arthropoda > Arachnida > Trombidiformes > Phytoptidae > Fragariocoptes > Fragariocoptes setiger. Next base: position 2,370 of record JAIFTH010000718.1, on the reverse strand, counting down.
TGATTGATTGTGCTCGTTACTATCAGTACAGTTCATGAGACTCGACAACACACCCATGAACGGTGCAGAGACCTGTTAGCTATGTTAGCACCTTCAATACAGTGCAGTACTCAGTGATTTTATGATCATCACAACAATAGAAAGCGAGACTGATGGTTGCATATGGATAGTTGCACACGAGAAGCTCGTTTCGCTTGCCGATTGCTCGATGGTTGATTGCTGACGAAACGCCAGCCCTCAGGCCAGCTCTTAGCCAGTGACCAGGGGCTGATGGGAAACAAACCAAGCAAATTAATAATAGCATTGATGAAGTTACAAAAATGAACGAACAATGTTCGCAGATTTCTAACTCTCGCTTGACGCACACGTAACTGTGCTTGTTTGTGTTTGTGTCGTCAAGCCACGTGTCGTCTATTTATTCATTTGATTATTCTGCAATTTTGTTGCAGTCTAACCGTCTATGCCGAGTTGATCGATTAACAGCCGGACATCTAGAAATTGTGTGCATGCACTTTAAACCTATTGTTGATATTTTAGTGTGTGTGTGTGTGGTATTTAAGTTTAAGTTTTAATTAAGAGCTAAAAATTCGTTTATGGCCTCTCAATTTCTGTTTACAACTTTGAACGTTTAACGTTAAAGGTTGAACTTTAAAATGTGTCTTGTTGATGTGTGGCGTGTGTTTGTGTGTAATGTGGCTTACGTTTTCGTTTCCGATGGGCCAATCGATAGCCCTTCGTCAGTCTGTTGTCGTTGTTGATGCACGATAACACCACAAGCTGTGGGTTTCGTGTTCTAAAACCCTTAGAAGATGAACAATAATCAATCGATCTTCCAATGAATTCTTATCCGCCTGATTGTGAGTTCGAAAACGAAGGCACTCATTTGATGATAATTAAAAGAGATCGTATTAAATGAATCGTTGTAATTGATTGATTGACATCATCACGATTGGCTGCAAACACTTAGCTACAATCATTGTGTCGCAATTCCCAATTGTGACCATACGTGCATTATTAGCCACGAAACGTGTGCTGTAAATGATGATGATGGTGATGATGATGATGATTGTGCAATCGAGCCGAATTTCTTTGGCTTGTTTTCTTGTTTTTCATGCGCCGATTTTGGAACCTAGTTGTGTGAAATTTTGATGCAAGTATTAATTGAAAAATGATCAACACGAAATTAGTGATGAAATGAAATAAAACAATCTTGGATAGAAACTAACCATATTTTCACTTGACGCTCGCTCAAGTTCAAACTTTTCGAAAGCTCATAGCGTTTTTGTTTGTTGACGTAATTATTGAATAGAAACTCTTTCTCGAGCTCCAATGTTTGTGACTTGGAATATGGTTTTCGTTTCTTGCGATGATGACGTGCAGTAGCCACCTGCTGCTGCTGCTGTTGCTGTTGCTCGTTAGAACGACCAACCACTAACGAGGACACTGGCTGATGAGCCCCTGATTGCGATGGCATTACATTATTGACACTAATGGCATGATTCGATGAGGCTAAACCATTTCGATGTGACGACGTTGCGTTCGATGATGATGATGACGACGTCGACGACAATCTGATAGTTGGATTTGAACCGGAAGTGCCAACGTGATTGCTGTGATTGTGATTGGTGTTGCTGTTGGCTGTAGCCGATGGGGTGGTGGACGTTGCTGCGGCTGCAGCAGCCGCGGCGGCTACCGCCACTGCTGCCGAACAATCAGGTGCGGTTGTTGCTGCGGCGCTCTGCAAATGATGGTGGGCGTGGTGCATCCAGGGGAAATGATGCGGGGCCAAGTGGGCGTGATGGGGATAGTCGGCGTGACTGGCGGCCGTTTGGTAGCTTGCCAGCTCGTATTGACGAGCCACGGCCGCTATCGAGGCACTGGCCGCCAATTGAACACTGGCCGCTGTCGACGATTGATGTTCTAATTGATGATGTGCTGCTTGATTGACTGCTCCAACGCCAACAGTCGAATGGGGCGAATGTGTTTGGTGTTTCAGTTGTTGCTGTTGATGTATTGGTGGTTGATGATGATCATGATGATGATTTTTGTGTGTCTGATATTGGGCATGATGTGCTGCATAATATTGGCCTGGGTACTGCTGTACAATGTGCTGCTGCTGGGCTTGTTGCTGTTGTTGTTGTTGCTGCTGCTGCTGATGCTGATGTTGATGGCCCATGTGATGGCCTACTCCGTATTGGGGACCCACGCCAATGACGGAATTAAGGGCTGCTTGATTATAACTTGAGGCCGCTTGTACAGCTGGTTGCTGATGTTGGTGCTGATGGTGATTATGATGCTGTTGCTGCAGATGCTGTTGATGTTGGTGTTGCTGCTCTAGGGGGTTGTGATGGTGATGGTGGTGATTCTGAT